>ML777327.1:1575315-1606483 GCA_009831015.1 Picea engelmannii | reverse complement strand
AATATATATCGACATATACAATGTATATGTGTTGCTATATATACTTAGTATATATATTGGTATATATACCATAGGTGCATATTAAGGACTTCACAGTGCTTAGGGGATGAAATCAAGGGCCTTAGGCCCTGAATGAAGCTTCTCATGATCGATGGCCATGGAAGAGGCCTCCTGTCGCCACTCATAACCTATGTAGAATATATTTGGATTCCATCTTGACTTGTTGAGAGTCAACCTTTCTCCTAGGCAGGGTGGCATCCCTCTTTCAGTCCTATCAGGATCCCAATTGCAGTTACAATATTTGTCATGTGTTCATCCAAAAAACGAGGGTTGGGTTATTTATATGTCCACTGTGGTCTCCAAGGAGTGAATGCTAGGAGGAGGTGAACCTGGCAGATAAATGAACCAACCTTTGTGTCTTAGGTACAAGCCGAGGATGTCCCTCAAGAACCATGTCAGGGGCATCCTAAAAAATCCAAAGTATAAAACATGGTTAGCCAAAGTTCATAAGAGACATCAGTCCTTAAAACATACAAAGTAAGTTGCAACTTAAGATATAATCCATGTAAGATAATTCACTTCAGTATCCCCTTCAAGCATCACACCAACCTAGGACCCCATGTGAGTTACCAAGTTTAAGTATGGGAGGGTCTTCATCCATCCCTATTAGGTGTGCCACCTAGACATGAAATAAAATAACTTAGGTAGAGAGATAGGTCCGAAGAGTGACAAGGGAAAGTAAAACCCCACCAAGACTAAGTGTGAAAATGATATGGTTGAGGGCTTACTTCATGGCTTATGGTGTCATAAATCCATCTCTATGAGTTCCTTTATGGACGGTGCGCTTGCTCTTGAGTTACCCAATATTTTCATGCCACCTTTTTCCAAACCTCTTTTTTCCTTTTTCTAGTCCATGCTTTCATTTATAATTTGTAAATTTGTGGGTCCCCTTTTATAGGTTTCCAAGATTTAGCATTACTTTTTTGGACTGGGGTGAGCACTGAATGAGTATATCTCAAGTTGGAATGGATTTTGGTGGTCCTACTTTTCTATGTTCACTTTATTTTCTAGCATCATTTTCTTATTCTTTTATAGCATGTGAAAAAAAGCCTCTGGGCCTTCAGCCCCTCTTCTCATGAGAGAATGGGTCATAGCCAAAGTTTAGTACAATATGAGAGGATTCTAGCAGCAGAGGAAGTAGCCGCAATTCTAGTTCTAGAAGAAAAATATCACGACTACTACTAGTACCATAAGTAGTGAGTAAGCAGAGGCTATATCAAGGACATCATCTTCTTAGCTAGTTGTTTAAGCAATAGATCCAGTCCATAATGCAACAATTAATTTAGTTGGCACCCAATAGAAGTTTCATATCCATACCCAGTTGGATTTCTAGTAGGATATATAGTTCCAAATCCACCAACACTAGTGAAAGCACCAATTGGAGCACCAATTTAACCTATTGAAGCAACACAAGTAGCAACTTATTTCATATCCTAGCATCCCTACCACCTGTTCTGAGATTTTGCACATATATACATGTTCCTACTTTTTGTGCATCAATAGTGTGTAGAGTTGACTGAGCACCAGCATCATTTGCACCATCGGGCTTTGCACCAACACTTGAGTTTGGTATTTCATTTATTCCACCAAGGGTTTGCGAAACTTGGATAATTCCTTCGGATAACCTATTATCGTAGAACCCACTAGTATTAGGGTAGGATGAACTTACTAGGGAAGAGCCTAGACCTAGATGACCTGGGGGGGGGGGCACTAATAGGAGGTAGGTAATCCTCGACTTCTTCAATCAATTGTTTAAATGAGGTCCACAACCTCCTAGTTAGATGTGCATCGTCCAATACCCTAACAAATGCCTTAAACATTTCGTGGATAACTTCCATAGAACCTTTCTCACTACGATGTACTGTCTCTGTTCCACAATTGTTGTCTCCCTTTCTTTATAGGCCTTAGGATGGGGCTATATGTCCTTTAAAGGAAGAATTCAAATTTAAGAACTTTTTATACAACTTTAATTGTAATTGTTCCTTTTCTTTTAACATTAAACATACATAAGTGATATATAAATGGACTTGTAATAATGCATAGTTTTATGTGATGCAATTAACTAGCTAGTTAAACCATATAATTATGATGTAAATCACCATTAACAAAGTGGTGAAAAGTTAATTAGATAATATCACATTAAAGTATTTAGTAATATGTAAATTAAAATAGAGCAATCTCAAATAATACTTATTTAACATTATATCTATAATTAAGGGATGAAATATAAATTGTTGGGTATGAATTTTTTAAAATAAAATTATAATAACAAATGTTACAATTCTAATAATTTTGTTTTAAAAATAAAAAAATATATATATTTTTTGAAATAAAATTTAGTTAAATTATAAAAAATTACTTAAATTTTATTTTATTAAGAATAATATAAATAATTAATATCATATATCAATTTTAATAAATTTGATCAAATAGAAAGTTATAAATATTTTGCTACTTTCTAAAGGTTTTATAGATCAATTGAATCCCAGTGGAGGTTAATCATCATTATTATTGAATATTATAATGTATAATTAATTTTCATATAAAAGATTTCATACCAAATTTTTCTAGGCATTGTAAAATATTATAATGCAATTTCAATTTGTATATAAGATTAATGATAAACCTAATTACAAATTTACATGTAAAAAATTAGTAACCTAACCCAATAAAGTGATAAAGGAATGGCAAAGTGTTAGCGGCGGAAGAGGGTAAGAAAGGCAGGGTAACTATGAATGATCATGAGCATTAAGGTTTCACATAAGATTGGTGATAGAGTTCCAAGTTTAAAGGGGTTTAAGCCTATTTTTTGGTGATAGAGTTCCAAGTTTAAAAGGGTTTTACCTTACTTTTTTCTTGGGTGATAGTGTTGGGTTTTTGTGAATGATTTTGTTTTTTTCAAAATAAATGAGGGCCTTATATGATGAAGGTGTTTAATAATAATATATTTTGTGAAGTAATTAATTTAATTAATATATAGAATTTTAAAAATACGAGATTTCATAAACATATTGGTGTTAAATGAGGTTGATTTTATTTATAATAGTATTAAAAATGTGTTCGATAATTTTCTAAGGTTTTGAATTAGTTTTAATGAGTGCTATTTATTTCTTCTTTATTTCAAATATTAATATAGGATTTTTTTTTCCATGTTTTTCAGAGCACATTTGGTCTAGGTCTTCTTAACTTTTCTTAACTCTACAAGTCAAATCTTGATGTTCTCACTTCTCTATTTTTTCACAATAAATGGTTTATTTGTATTAAAAAAAAGAGTTGTGGTTGAACTAGACAACCTTGTAATACAAGTTGATAAAAAGATGGGCACAACATAGAAGTAAAATGACAACGTCTTTTTCCAAAACATCCCAATGCTATCTACTTAGCAACTATACTAACTAGTCTGATAGGTATACTACTTAACAAACTACCCTACAAACAAAACAACTCGACAAAACATTCTAAACAATGCGAAATTTTAAAACATTGGCTCATGCAAGGCATCTTCAAGCACCTAGTTTTCCTTGTTATCTTCCTTGAAATACATGTCCATTTTTTGTTGTGTTATAGGGAGAAGACCAACTGCCACGACTTCCTATTTCAAATTTAGATTACATTGAGCCCCCACACTTTCTTCCTTCGAGCCAAAAGAGTCAAAAGCAAAAGGAGCAAGGGATTGGAGAATCCCTCGAGGGAGATTAAGCAAACCAAAAATACAAGCCACTAGAGAAACTACAAATTTGAAACAAAGGTCCTTGAACTAAGGATCTAGGTCTTGCATTTTCCTTAATTGAGAAACAATATGAACAACTTGCATGTCTCGCTCTTGAATTTCCACCAATAAATTTTCCTCCCATGCCACTTTCAAATGTTTTTATTTGAGAGCAAAGGATACCACAAAATGTAAGCTTCTACCACCCCTTATTCACACCATTTCTCATTTATGTTGACCTCCACCAACTCACACATCATACATCGATTCTTCCTACACTAAGCCATCCTTCTTGCAATGCTAGAAATGCTCCAAATCAAATACAAATCACCAATAGATCTAAGACCCACCAAGAAGATTTTATTCATCGTGTTCCCTGGGTTGAGAAAACCATAGTAGATTGTCAAGGTTGAAACACAAAGACCAATAGTGGGAGGGGGGAGATTTCTCTCTCGACCCACCCTTTAATCCAAATAAAAGCACACTTGGAGGAAAACAGATGGAGTGAGTTAACATATGGACAAAATGTTTGTGGTGAGTCAACGAGGTGAAGTTCTTCCTTGATATACTTAATTTTTAAAATTATGACAATATGTATCTTCTTAAAATGGGCTAAAAGGCGTAATGGCAAAGCTCCCATCAATCAAGTGGAATTATAACTTCCAACAAAATTCCTACCAAATTTGAGGAAGAATTTTGATGATTTTTTTTTTAGTTGTCCACTTATTAACTTGCTTGAAATTGGATTGGAATTGTCACATTAATCATAGGCGTCGACATATGGTAGCATCAAGGAGTGTGGCTTATTAATGACCATAACCCATAGTCCTTGTGAGGCCATTAGACTTGACCTTTATGTGTGGTATTCATTGTGGGTATAATGTTGATTGATATCATGGGAGAGGAGTACAACGAATAACCCCCTCTCCCTCGTTGCTTTCTTAAGTGTTCGTCATTCAAGGATGCCCCATATTCTCAAGGTGATGACCTCTTTATTATGTGTTTATTATGTGTTTGTAACACTTGAAAGAAAAATTATTATGTGTTTGTAACACTTGAAAGAAAAAAGTTTCTTCAAAGTGACAAAATGTGTCTATCATTCTTTGGAATAGATGAGATATGCAAAAATATTGAGGAGTTGAGTGTTGTAAAAGGCACTGTATTTTCCTTCATGATCAAAGATAATGCTATTGTCCATGTTATTCCTTTCTCATCTATTTAAATATTCTTTTTTTTAAATATTGTTTAATTAATTTGATTAATCATTTTTTTTCCCATTGAAATACAATTCTCATTAAAACGGCAAAGCATTAAAGCATTGGGTTTAAGTTGTCAACATCAAGTGAGGCCCACAATATCCACAAAGGTGACCTCCAAATCCTACAAAGATATTTGGAGATTTGACCTCTTCATAGCACTCAACCACTTCAACAAATCCACCAAAGTTTAAAATTTTTGGAATATATATCCTAGGAAACTCCCAATCACTTCCCCTCTTTCTGAAAATGATATTGAAGAAAACCAAATTTTACAAAAACTCAAGACTTTGTCAGCATATTATTAACGAGAATAAAACCTAAATGAAAAGAATAACAACTATGCCAGACTAAAAATGGTATTGAAAATCAATTTTAATTATTATGAACATTAATATTAAAACAAATTCACTAAATTTAAATCTATTTTTTTAATGGAAAAAAAATCCTAAAAGAAAGCATGATTTAGTCAAAGCGACAACTCCGCACTTTAGATTTTGTTCCGACACGAAGCGCTCTACTCTACCCACTTCACTGCATTGCTTTTGAAATTTACGAGTTTCAATTAATTCAATCTCTGGTTGCGCGTAAAATTGAAATTCATTCTCCAATATCCTCCAAAATATGAAGTCTAATAATTTCGAATTTCTGATTACGACTAAAGATAGTTTTCTTAATTCCTTTTTATTATTATGAATAAAGGAACCCTGAATTCCATCCATAATAAATATTAAACACGTGGATGTGATGCTGAAAGAAAGCCCAACACGTCCTCCAAAATTAGTTGGAGTGAGATGACAACTATAATTACCGTTTTGTGAACACTGAGTGAGATGGAAGAGCTAACATATTTAGCGGTTCTTTATGACCGTTACGTATAAACAGGGAGACATGTGATGCTCCTTACATTTACTTAGACTAAACGGTCCATCAGAAACTTCCCACCTAACCTATTGATGAAAAACACTATTTTTGTTTCAAAAGTTTAAGGTTTTTTTTATTTAATTAAAGTTTATAATTTTTTTTTATGAATTAATAATTAAAAAAATGACTTTCAAGTTCCCCCAAATGATAATGACCTTAAAGTTTATATATTTTTTTATAAATTAATAATTAAACAAATGACCACCTTCAATAATGACCTTCAAGTTCCACAAGGAATGGCAGATCACATATTATTAATCCAAATCAAAACTAATCCTAAATTATCTAACAACTTCAATGATTTTCCTAAAATAGATATTAAGGTAGGAAGACAAATCCATTATTTGAAAACTAAATTTATCTTATTAAACAAATTTCTGAAAATTTAGGGAACCAACTCCCTTAGTAAATTGGTTTGACCTTCGAGAGGTCAAATTTTGACTTTCGAGTGATGCCTCTGCATTAGACTCCCAAGGAACAATTTTTTGATGGACTCCTGTCCACGAGGTCTTCAACATTGTTGTCGTTTTTCTGTATGATTTTGACAGTGATCCATGTAGCATCTTCCACTGGATGATTCTTCCATTTAACCATATATTCATAGTATTCCTCGTTCCCAGTTTTCTTAAACACTTTCTTGTCCAAGATCTTCTCCATCTACAACTTCTTTGTTGTAGGTAACTACTTCAACCACTAGACTGGTTCAATCTTGCCACTATCAAGTTCATTTGTTGACTTTTCTCCTTCATCTTCTTTGTAATGATACAAATATGCAACATTGAAGATGGGTGAGATTCTAATATCAAATGGAAGCTCAATCTCATAGGCATGAGCTGAAATTTCCTTAAGATTCTGAGGGTCCAATCTTCTTCAACTTTAACTTGTTATATTCTCCTCTTGGAAATCTTTCCCTCCTCAAATGTTCTAAGACTAGCTTTCTAACCTCAAAATTTACTTCCTTTCTCTTCAAATCTTCTTTTTGTTTGTACCTGTGACTTCTTTCCTATAGCTTCCCTTTAACCTATTCATGCAATAACTACATGGTTGTAGCAAAGTCTTCAATATCAACACTCCTAAACTCTGTTTTTCCTAAATTTCTTAGCTTGTAAATGCCTCTTGGGTGCATACCATATATAGTTTGAGATGGACTCAATTTGTTGCTTCTAGTGCATTCTCACATGTGGGTGTCTCCATATTTCCTTCCTCGGCCTGAGTTATATGTGAACCCCTTTAGTTGTATTTTGAGCTCAAGTAGCTCTGGTGTACTCATTCTATAGGGTGTTCTAGACATTGGCACCTCTACTGGTACAAGTTCTATTGAAAAGTCAATATCCCTTCTTGGAGGTAGACCTGGCTCGAGAAATTTGTTGATATACTCATCTATGGTAATTTGTCCCAGCTTGAGTTCATAGAACTCATTGGTCTTCCCATCAAAGTACATTTTTGACAAATACTTCTTCTTGAAGTATTTCTCAAATTGTTTCCGTGACAAGTCCTTCTCATGGTTTCCTTTCACATTCCTAAGGTCCTCCCACCAAATGGAAGCTTTCCCATTCAGGTTGAAAATGGCTATCTGAGCCTTTAAGTTATTAGAGTAGTCTTGAACTATGAAGTACTTCTTCAGGTCAAGTACACAAACTTTTGCTTCTTCCCCCTTCTTAATATCTCCATCGAAGGTGGGTGGTTTGGCTTTCTTAAATTCTTCAGGGTCATGACTCTTGGAATGTTTCCTCTTCTTTCCTCTCATATGAGAATGGGAACTAGTTTTTCCACTAGAATATTCCTTGGAGTTTTCAATGTCCTCAGAGAGACATTCCGGTGAGTGTCTCTTGACTCCATGTTGGGCCTTCCTTGAGGTGCTCCTCCCGGTGTGGCCACTTCCCGGACCATGCTTTTGTATCTCAGGTGGACTTGGAGTTTTCTTAGTATGGTTCTTGTCCACATGACTAGCAGTTGGGCCATGTTGTAGTTGTCTTTGTATATCTTATAGACTTTGCAGTAGGATTGCATTAATTTCAGTTTTCTTTTCCTTCTCGTTTATCAGCCTTTCATTGTTAGCCTTATAACTTGTTAATTCTGCCATGAGGATTCTTACTGTTTCGTCCAAATCTGGAGGGTTTTCCACCACCCTCCTTTCATCAGATTATTCATCTCTATTGTGGGAGCTCTCCCCCAAATCATGGCATGTCACCATTCCTTACGCTGTATTTTTTCCATTGTTCACTGATTACTTGAGTGTTGAAAAAACATTTTTTGTTAGTTACTAATATACCAATTCATGAACAACACATATCATTGCAAAGTGAAGTCAACTTCTTTACTTGGAAACATTAGAAACACACAGTGCAGACTTCCAAAACATCTATCATCATTAGAAGGTTTTGTTCCTCTCTTTAGTAGAGGTTCAGACGGTTTCTTTTAGAAGAGGGGTAAGGTAGGGTGTTACCCCGTAAAGTTCTCTAATAATATTTTTATGGGACTCATGCATGAGCCCAAGCAGGCCAAGTGTTTTCCATGCTCTGACACCAATTTGTCACACCCAACCCATAAATACCCTTTCTAGGGATGGGGCATCAAATTTTTGTTTTTGCTAACTCTCTCAAATCCTAATTCTGGGATCTCCATTGGCTTTTTCTTGTCGCGAGCTTTCTAATGGTCGCCACCGCACTAGATCTGAGCTTTGGTCTATAATTTATTGCCTCCCGAAGTTACATGGGCGTTATTAGTTGGGGTCTTCAACGTTCGATGATGAACACCCCTTTTTCTTACTCCCCGAAGTCCCGAAATCTTGCCACATGGCCTTGGCCCTTCGACGATCTGTGTTCGACGTTTTGCATTGAACTTCCCTTTTTCTGCATTCAACGTTCGACAATTGGCATCCGACATCCTACATTTTTGGCGTTTCGGAAATCAATGATTGTTGTTGAAAGTTCAACATTCAACAATCGGTGATCATCGTTGAACGTTCGATGTTCGGAAATCGACATCTGATGTCCTACATTTTTGGTGATTCAACAATCGATCATCGTCGTTGAATGTTCTCCATTCAGCGATCAACAATCGATGTCGAGCATCCTTTTATTATACTATGCCCAAATATTTTGAACTCCCGAAGTCCTGGACATGTCACCCACAACGTTGGCCAGACAAGCATGAACTAGAAGATGACACATGGCGAGGGATAGGGGTGACACATGTCCTCATCATGGCTGACACGTGTCATGGTATAATAGGCATAGGGGGTCTATGAATCGTCCATATCCAGTTGGCATGTGGTACGCGTAATGTGGGTCCACGTCACCTTGAATGACGTTTGGATGCCACATCATCTTGGACTGATAGTTGCCCAGCCCTTTGATCTCACGGTCAGTAAGAGTCCACGTAGTCCTCGGATCCACGACCTCCATTACTTCGGGGTTTCAGACTTCGCAACTCCTCACATCGCAAATCCCCTAAAGAGCCAAGTCTTTGAACTCTCATATCTAGGACCATGTGTCGTCTACCTATCAGCAGTCCAGATTACTTCACCGTTCACGAATTCAGGAGTTTTCACACCTAGAAAACTCTTGGCCAAGTTCCTTCGGAGTACTAGGTCTCCAGACTATAAGATCTCTTGCCACGTCCCCTCTCATCCAACGGCTCTAGTTTGACAGACAATATTTGACAGGGGACAAGTAGGGGCCACGTGTCGCTCCACGACGCGTTCAAGGTTGGTTGAGCAGTCGAGGGTGGATTCCTTAGATCGACGACTAAGAGGGATCCCGAAGGATCCGAGGATCGACGGTCCACATCACTATGAAAGTTTGACATTCATGAGTTCGGCATACATCTTCTGACTTCCCCTCTAGACCATGCCTGATCTATCACCATGTGTACCTAACATTCACGGCCAGGATTTACTCTGACTTCCAGAGCTCTAGGGAAAATCGCACATCCTTATACCGCCGAATACTTGAACTTTTAGATAGTCGTTGATATGTGGACACGTGTCCCTCCACTTTCAACAGTCCCGATGAACTTTGTGACTCTGGCATTCAGGAGTTTCAGCACTAGACCACTCCTATTCTAATGAAGTAGCACTTCGTCGAAGCACTTAACGTTACCCTTCGTAAGTCTGATCTAAAGGCTGAGAGAGATCTCCACTGGATCCCTAAATCTACGACCCTAATTAATTCATAACTTCGTCCTTCTGTTGTTTTATAGGATTGTGGAGTCATAAGTTCTGAAGTCCTGAAGTTGAAAGAGCTATCTCCTTTCGGACTAGCGTAGGGTTCCCAGACCTTGGTCATATGGATCCTTTGGAAATTCTTGTGGGCTAAGTTCTAATCCTTTTTGCAGCAAATGGGTTAAGGACGTGGGCATGATCCCTCGGTCAGATGGGTGGATAGGATAAAGGGATTTCCCTTCTCCCATAGGGTTGAACTTGACATTCCCGCTAAGGAAAATGCAAAGGATCGACATGAATTAGACATTTTAGTTACTCCTACATCGACTCTCCTGCAGATTCACATCCCACGAATCTCTAGCAACTAAACTAAGATAAATCAAGGACCATATAGATATAGCAGTTTATAGAAGCAAATGAGTATTTCTAGTAACTGTTCAAATACTGAAAGACTTAACCATAAACCCAGACAATCCATCATCGCATCCAATATATATACACATAGTATGATAATACTTATAAAAAATGGAGAATGTGAAGCAACTGTTGAAAGGGGTGCATGTTTCCTTCATACCATAGGCACAACCACTTCTAACGGATTTATCGTTGGCCACCCCTGAGCTAGACCATGATGCTCTGAGAGATATTCTTTCTCCTTGCTCCATGATAGTCAGGGATGGAGGTTAATCTTCTCCTCCCATAGGAAATTGGAAACCAGATTCCTCTACTCCAAGAAAGGAGGTCTGCACGAGTACTTCCTCAATCACTCGTCAACCTCGTTTATCATCTTGTAGTGAAACCCTGCCCATGGCTTCTTACAGCCAAAATGAGCTTGCTTCTCATCCTTTCTCTCAACTCCAAAGTCAAAAACACGCTTCTCTTCTCTTCTCAATATTGTTCTCTCTAATCTGCTTCCTTATAGATCTATCTCTGTCCCCCCCGAATTACCTCATTTATTTCCTTCCTTAGCAAGGTTGTGTGGGTTTGAATACCCAATTTGTGGTTAGGCCTGGAATCCTTACAGATGGCTACCCTGCCCCATCTCCTCATTAAGTCTTAGGGATGTGTAATGTCCCCATCCACCAACAGGTCATTCAACGCCACTTCTTGGACGTCTCTCTTAGATATGATACCATTTTGTAATGTCCCCAGCCACCAACAGGGTAGGCAACGCCACTTCTTGGACATCTCTCTTAGCTCTGATACCATTTTGTAAATTTATATGCATGCATATCTAATGTAAATTAACAGTTACAACATTCTGTTCATACCACTTATTCATGCATAAATAACATTAAAACATTCTGACACTATATGCATACAAACGACATATTCTAACCATACGCAGATTAATGCGAAATTAACAGTAATCCTACACATACAACATATATGATATATCTAGGCATTACTCATCAAGTTATAAAACATGTACAATTTCACCACATACAATCAACAGAGATTTGGTACTTATCTTTCAATAGATGACCACCAAATGCGTGCAGAGCTTCTACGAACCTCCCATCCTTAGACCACGTTGCTCATCACGCTCAACAGTGGGTCACCCCGGAGCTGAGAATAAACTCCACCCAGGGAAAAGGAATCCTAGACCTAGGTTGAGGCTATGGGAAACTACACTATGCAACTGGAAGGATTCTCTCCAAGCAGCCTACTTACACCTACTTCTCAAAGACTCTCATTCCCCACATGTATGTCCCACCCCGAGAATATGCACCTTCACTGCTCCACAGTCCATCGACTGCTCCACTCCCCTTCCAGGGCTTCAAAAACAGGTCAGATTAGGAATTCTCAGAGCTTCGTAGCTGGTACTGGACTCCCTCTAGGAGAAATCACTTCCCAGCAAAATCTCTCACCTAGAGAGAGTTTCTCATAGGCCTGACAACTTGCTTCTTCAACCACGGGCCTGACAACCCTCCTCTTCAAACCACAACCACCAAAAATTGGGTAACGAACGGGGGTGACTCAACAATTTACAAAGGTTCACAAAGGCGAAAATGACTCTGGCTGTGTACTTGTTCAGTGCGTGAGTGAAATGCACAAGGGATGGCCAACATGCTGAGGATGAAATCGTGGGAAACTAAATGGCCAGACTGGTCAGAATGTTGAGAGCAAGCAAGGAAAATGGTGAGAATGGTCATCTTGCAGAATCGTGGGAAACTAAATGGCCAGACTGGTCATAATGTTGAGAGCGAGCAAGGAAAATGGTGAGAATGGTCATCCTGTAGAATCATGAGAGAGCTGCAATGGTGAGAGTGAACTCCTCCGAAAGGTGGCCAGAATGGCCGTTAACCCCCAACGAAGGTGAAACTTCCCACATAAATCTGCATGCGTCCTGGGTGACACTTGGCTCTCTAGGAGCATGCTCCCCTCCACTTGGAGTTTGTTCCTCTCCTCAAAGGAACTTAGGATAACTGGGTTTATTTTCCCAACTTTAGTACTTTTCAGGAATACATTATAATATTTCCCTGGGTTAAGCCCTCAAGCTTAGACCCTCTTTCCTAGCCTCTCAACCCCATTCCTTTTTCTACCTAGTGGATCTTAGTCCCCCATAACTCTTTCTTTGTGGTCGATCTACACACACTAATGTATTTTATTAATAATTTGCATAATTACATATACAAAAATCATGCCCACTGACCTTAGGATTTAGGCTCTTCAGCCTAATAAACACATAAGCCTACCAGCTTATAATTACTTGGCTCACTAGCCTACAAACATCGTTACATTTCATAGGGGCTCAACCTTGGGGTATTACAATCCCATCCCCTTATTTTTGCACTGTCCTCAGTGCAACTCATTTACATAATATCAAAAATATTTTCAAAATCTTAAAAAATATGCGGGTACTCTGCCCTCATAGCATCTTCATGCTCCCATGTTGCATCCTCAGTACTGTACCAGGTACACTAAAATTTTACAATCCCTATGGCTCGATTCTGGAGCTGCTTGCTTTTCCGATCCAGTATACACACCGGATGCACCTGAAAAGCGCTTTCTTGTTCCACCTGAGTCACATTCCAATCAATAACATGATTAACATCAGGTACATACTTCTTAAGCATTAACACATGAAATACATTATGTATAGACATGCATGCGGGCAATGCAAGCCTATATGCTACTGGACCAATCCTCTCTAGGATTTGAAACAACCCACAATATCGAGCTTCCAACTTTGAACAATTTCCCAACTTCAGGGGAGCTTCTGTTGGCCTTCACTCTCATGAATACATGATCCCCTACATTAAATTCCCTATGAGTTTTGTTCTTATCAACATAAGTTTTTTGCATCTCTTGGGTAGCCTTCAAATTCTGCGTAATCTTCAACATTTTCTCTTCCATTTCCTTGAGAAACTCTGGCCCAATCACTGCCCTATCAGCTGGGTTGTCCCAACTTACTGGGGTGTTGCACTTTCTGCCATAAAGTGCTTCAAACGAGCTCATCTTCAATGATGCTTGATACCCGTTTTTGTAGGAAAATTCTACCAAGTGTAGATAATGTTCCCATTTAGATGGTTTGTCCATCACATACATTCTTAACATATATTCTATCACTTGGTTCACCCTCTTTGTCTTCCCATCAGATTGAGGATGATAAGCACTGATGAAGTTCATATTTGCTTTGACCCCTTTGAATAATCCCTTTCAGAACTTTGATGTAAACTTTGGGTCTCTGTCAGACACAATTGTATTGGGTACGCCATGCAAGCGTGCTACTTCCCTCATATAAATATCAACAACGTTAGTTTCCTTATGAGTAGTCTTCATAGGAATGAAATGGGAAACTTTAGTAAGCTTGTCCACCGCTACCATGGTTGCATCATGCTTCTTGCTTGATTTAGGCAATCCTGGGATGAAATCCATTGTCACCACTTCTCATTTCCACTCAGGAATGGGTAATGGTTGTAGTAACCCAGTTGGGTGTCTATGCTCAACCTTGACCCTTTGACATTCCAAGCATTTAGCAATAAAATCATCTATCTCCCTCTTCATGCCTAGCCAATAATATTGGCTTTTGACTGCTGAGATTGTTTTTTGATATCCTGGGTGTCCTACATAAGGCACATTATGCATTTCTTTTAAAATCGCACTCCTCAATTCAGAAGAGTTGGGTACATAGACTCTGTTTCTGTACAGAAGGATTCCATCAATTCCCAATTCATAATCCTCAACCTTCTACCACATTTTACGTTGTTGCAATTTTGTTACCAATTCCACGTACTACAAATCTGATTTTGCAGCCTCTATAAATCTGTCTTTCAAATCTCATAGGTACATGCTAATGGTTGTAGCATGAAACTCATGCACTCTTTTGTTGCGTGCATCAGCCACTTTTTTATCTTTCCCTTGATATTCTTTATATCAAAGTCATATTCACTGAGAAACTCTAACCATCTTCTTTGCCTGACATTTAGAGTTGGATGATCAAACAAATACTTCATAACATTATGGTCCGTCCTAAGCTTAAACCTCTTTCCCATGAGGTAGTGCCTCCACTTCTTCAAAGCGTGCACTATGACTGCCAACTCCAAATCGTGAGTCGCATAGAACCTTTCATTCTCCTTCAACTTCCTTTATTCGTAACATACAACAAACCCATTTTGACTAAGGACTCCACCCAATCCTTCTTTACATGCATCTGTGCATACAATGAATTCTTCATTTGGATCTGCAATCCTCAGAATTGGAGCACTTGTTAACAATTTCTTCAATTGCTGGAAGCTTCTTTCACATTCTTCTGCCCATTGAAATTTCTTCCCCTTCCTTTGCAAGGAAGTGATGGAGTGAGATATTTTCGAAAACCCTGCAATGAACCTTTTGGAGTAACCAACTATACCCATGAAGGATATGACTTCTATGACATTCTTAGGTGTTGTCTACCCTTTAATGGCTTCTATCTTTTCAGGGTCCATTGCTATACCATCCTTTGAAATGATATGCCCTAAGTAGTGAATTCTATTTTGATAAAAGGATAACTTGCTCAATTTGGCATACATATGATGCTCCCTTATCACTTGCAACACCATCCTCAAATCATGCTCGTGCTCTTCCACTGACTTGGAATATACAAGGATGTCATCCAAAAATATAATGACAAACTTGTCTAAATATTTCCGGAAAACACCATTCATTAAGCACATTAAAACAACGGGTGCATTTGATAACCCAAATGGAACCATTGTGAACTCATAATGACCATACCTTGTCCTGAAGGCGGCCTTGTTGATATCTTCCTCTTTAATCCTTACCTGATGGTATCCTGACCTAAGATCTATCTTTGAAAATATCTTTGCAGATGATACTTGTTCTTTATAGTTACTTTATTCAACTGTCCGAAGTTGATGCACAATCTCAATGTCCCATTGATCTGTATTTAGGAGCAGAATGAACTAATTAACAGGCTGAATACAATAAACACAGAGATAGGAAGAATAACACAAATATCCAGTGAACAATATCTTCTATTAAATAATGAAATAGGATGAAACTGTAAAACTATAGAACTGAAACTTGCTCGAATGGTGTTAGTTATCTCTGAGAAGAGATGTGGCTGCTACGCGCATACGTCTAAGCAGAATGGATTAAAATGAGGCTCCAGAGGCCCTTTTCATATTACTCATGAAAGCCAAAACCCTAGACATCCAAAAACCTAACCCTAGAAGGTGAAACTCCAAAATTCATGTGGGCCCTATGGGTAAGTTGGTGTAATTTGGTACCTAAACTTCCTAGGGTCGTAAATTTTGCATACGACCTCCGTTTTAGGTGCATGATAGCCCATTGGAAAGGTATTTTAGAGAACTACACATTATATTGTTAGAATCTGACTTTGTCTACAATCTAACTATGGAAATTCAAGAAAACAATGTTTAGGGCCCCAAAATAGCCCTGGAAGTACAACAAGATGTGTTGACATGAAAACATACAAAATAATCCAGTTGGATTAGGCGAGAGGCCACCCGTATCCACATGGAGAATGTGTGAGGATTTAGACAACCCTAGAAGTGTATAACTCACAATTATAAAGTAGTAAAAAAATACGTGTTGAATAAAAAAAAGACACAAGGAGCCAGTTGGAATAAGTGGGTGGCCACCAATATCCACCTGGATCCATCCTCCCCCCTTAGGAACCAATGGTCTTCATTGCATTGAGTTCTCCAATCAGGTGAGGAAACTTCTATTGGATTTGGCCCCAGGTGAGCCACTTACCTTGGTGTAGGAGTTTCCCTGGCTTGACAACCAGATAAAGCTGGATCTGCTAGTGGTGAGTGCCCTTGACCTGTGTGTCCACTACCTGATCGGTGGATGATTGTTCCATGCAATCAAGGTTGAGATCTGTTGGGTTCAGCTGTTTGATGATCTCATAGGTGTCCAATAATGGTGGAAAATATGGTCGAAGGAGGTCCACATTGAATATTGGATCCATACCAAGGAAGGGTGGAGTGTTGATCTCAAAAACATTTCTACCCACAACCTTGGTGATAATGTAAGGCCCATAATGAAGTGGTCGCAGGTTCTGATGGGGCCTGGTGAGATGCTCCTTTTGCAAATGCAACCATACTTTGTCGCCAACCTGAAACTGGTGTGGTGCCCTGTGTTTATCATGGTGCTGCTTGTACTTAGCATTGGATTTCTGCAAAATCTCCTGGACCTATTGGCGGATGTGTTGAATCCGCTCAATGAATCTAGTGGCTTTGTCGACTGCAAACTGATCAGGTGAAGAATATGTCTATTCCGTGGCCATAGGAAGTGCAACATCAATGGGTCCCAAGGGTTGGAATCCCAGACCCACCGGAAATGGGCTATGGTCGGTGGAACTATGGAGAGCCCTGTTGTAACTGTGTTGGACATATGGGAGACTCTCGTCCCATGTACGGGGATGCTTATAAGTGTACATGCGCAGGATGTGCACAATCATCTGATTGACGACCTCGGTTTGGCCATCAGTTTGGGGGTGGAAAGAAGTGGATTTTGTGAGCTTGGTGTCCAACAGAGACTAGAGACTCGACCAAAAGGTGTTGAGGAACCTGATGTCTCGGTCAGAGATGATGTTCTGTGGTATCCCAAAGTGAACCCAAACTCGTTCGAAGAAGAGCTTGGCAGTATCTGCCACTGTGACATTATTCTTACAGGATGTGAGGATGGCCATCTTCGAAAACCGATCAACGACCACAGATATGAAGTCATTTCCGTGCTTGGTGGATGACAAACCAGACCTGTAATCCATGAAGATGGATTCCCATGACTTCTTAGGAATAGGAAGAGGGGTGTATAAGCCTTGCTTCTTGATCTTCGGCTTGTAAATGGCGCATGCAATGCAAGATCTAATATACTTGTTAACGTTTTGTCGAAGTTTTTTCCAATAAAAATGTTTCTAAAGAATGACCACAATTTTCTCTATGCCAAAATGTCATTCCACCCCACTGTAGTGGGCTTTCCAAATCAGCTTCGCACGTTCGCTTGTAGGAAAACAAAGATGGCCCAGGTGGCATAAGAGTCTGTCCTGAATGTGAAAATTAGTGACAGTGGCACTTGTACCCAAGAGATGATATGTGGTGGCAAAGTCCGGATCTTGCTGGTAAAGTTGGGGCCACTCCGATGTTTCATGTCCTTATGAATGGAGCATAGTGGTAAGTGCAGCCACAGGAGGCCGACTAAGGCAGTCAACGACATGATTGGAGATACCTGTCTTATACTTGATGCTGATATAGAATTGTTGCAGGTAGGTGGACCATTTTTGATGGAGGTTGTTCTGCAATTTTCCCTGTGTATGTATGAATTGCAGAGGCTTGTGATCAGTGTGTATGATCATCTCTATCCCCAGGATGTAATGTTTCCATTGACGACATGGTTTTAAAATGGAATACATTTCCTTGTCATAGGTGGGGTATTTCCGAAAAGTATCGGAGAGTGTCTCACTATGGTATGCCACCGAATTCCCATGCTGAGTGAGAATTGCACCCACAACATAGTCAGATGCATCAGCCTCATTCTCGAATGGTTGTTGCAGATCGAGCAAGGAGAGTATTGTAGTTGAGAACACACGATGTTTAATATCTTTGAATGCTTGTTGTTGCTCCTTCCCCCACACGAACTTGGCCCTACCACTGCTCTTGGTCACCTGACTGACGACCCATGCGATATGGGAGAATCCCAACATGAACCATTGGTAAAATTTGGCGAGGCCCAAGAAGCTCCGAAGCTCAGTCAGTGTGGTCAGGGATGGCTAGTCACAAATGAATTGGATTTTAGCTAGATCAACATGTACCCCATTCTCATCAATAATGTAGTCTAGGTATTGGACCCTGGTGATGCCAAAAGAGAATTTTTCCAAGTTGGCATAAATCTTGTGCTCCCACAGAGTGCTCAAAACCTGTTGAATATGCCGCATGTGCTCCTCCCACGTTCTGCGAAATATGAGGATGTCATCCAAATATACTACCAAAAAGGAGTTGGTGAAGGGTCTCAATACATCGTCCATCAATCTCATGAAAGTGGTTGGTACATTTGTTAAACCAAAGGGATGACTAGCCATTCGTAGAGACCTTCTTTAGACTTGAAGGTTGTCTTCCAGACATCAGTTGGTTTTATGGGAACCTGGTGGTAGCCAGACTTTAGGTGAATCTTTCTGAAGAACTTTTCCCCCTTGAGTTGGTAAAGAAGGTCATCAATCCTAGGAATGGGGTAGCAGTTCCTGACTGTGATTTTGTTTAAGGCTCTATAATCAATGCAAAGTCACCAAGTTTCGTCCTTCTTCTGCACCAGTACAATAGGGCTTCCTCAAGGGGAGGAGTTGGGTCTGATGTGCCCCTTTTGAAGAAGCTCTTAGATCTAACACCTAATTTCATCATTCTCCATCAGTGAGCATCGATAGACTGGTTCATTAGGTAGAGGTGCACCAGGGGTTAGATCAATTGGATGCTTGACTTGGCAGTGTGTCGGCACCCCTATAGGTGAGACACATATGTCTCTGTATTCTTCCACGATCCCATCCACTTGATTCTACTGCAAAGAGAGGCATTGTGTAGAGGCCAAGGATATGGTAGCAACCTTCTTCTTACTATGAGCACGGATCACAAAGAAGACGAAATTCCCAGTCAATGAAATGACCTTACTGCATTGCTTAACATAGATTAAAGAAATAGCAGTAGGTGGTGCCACCTATGGGAACCTGTACAATTATCAACCCAAAGTAATAATAACACTACGGGGTCTAGACTCATACACAACATGACGCTTCCACAAATATGGTTGTCCTAAAATAACATTACAAACTTCAAGGGGAGAAATATCACATAGTACCTCATCTTTGAAAGGATTGATGTCGTAGGGAATATGACACTGTTGGATGATACAAAGATCTCTTTCTTGAAGAAGCCAACTGATGGTGTAGGGATGCAGGTGTTGTGTTGTTGGCAGGTTCAACCGTTTGATGACCTCTGTTGAAATCAGGTTCTTCTAACTATTGTCGTCGAAAATCAAATGAATTGGGCCCCCCTTAACCCACATATCCGAGTGAAAGAGGTGTTCCCCTTCCTCTGGTTCTTCTAGTTCGCTTGGGCAGACTTTGGTGGTAGCGACCATGACATTGGGTTCAATGTCGATAATCCGCTTCCCTCCTTCAGAATTTGACTCAGAATCAGAATCAACCTCTGACTCAGACGCCTTCATCTTGACCACGAGGTACTGCTTGGAGCGGTATTCGTTGGTGTTGTGCCACGAAATTTTATGGTACTCACACCATTTTCCCATGTCCTTCTTTGTATTCTTGTTGCCCTTCTTGTGTTGCGGCTTGGACGGATTGTCTTGAGGGCGACCATATCAACTTGGCCCCTTGCTATGTGGGTTGGGGTTGCCTTTTCCCTACTTCGGCTGTGAGGGGTTTGCAGATCCAAACTCATGTTGTTTCTTCTTAAATTTCTTCTTGATCTTGACAATGTATCTATAAGTTGTTCCCAATGAGGTGATGTCCAGGAACTCCATTTCTATTTGAATGTATCTATGCAAAAATCCGCGGTATTTGAGCACCAGATGACGCTAAGAATATTTGATACCCAATTTGGTGCGTAGGGTATGGAAAATATTGGTGAAGTCTGGTACTTTCTGGTCCCTTTCTTGACGTAGGGTGGTCCATCTGGTGTACTGGTCCTCGTAGCTTCCAACAAGGTGGTACTTTTCTTTAATGACATCCTGGAAGGAATCCCATGTAGGGTCCACCACAAAAATTGCAGATTCCTCCACGACCCTTTTCTCAGAGTAAGTATCTCACCAGTCTTTAACATGGGGAACGACCTTGAGGAGTACAAAAGTGATCTTTTCCCGATCGGAAAAATTATGGACCGAAAAATATCCTTTAAGCAGATTCAACCATTTATCTATAGAATCCACATCTATCAGTCCTTCAAATAATGGAATATCAAATTTTACTTGTACCTTGAAGGGGGTAGCATGGCCTCCTAATGAAGATGTTTCTCCTGTGGGAAACCGTCGAAGGATCTGCGTGAAGTTGTCCATCATTTTGTTCCTTTGTCGTGTGAGGTATTCCTTGAGCAACATTTTAATAGGATCTTCTGCTCCATCATATTTATTTTCGTCTCTCATGGTTTGTTATCGGGCTCGGTGTGACCGATCTGGTAATGGATCGATTGGTTCGAGTCCCAACTTCTTGTACATAGACCTTGTCGAGGACATGCACGAAGAAAAATAAATGAAGAGCAAACCACTTTGATACCATTGATCCGGATTTAGGAGTGGAAAAAAATGATTAACAAACTGAATACAATAAACAAAAATATAACAAGAATAACATAAATATCCAGTGAACAATATCTTCTATTAAATAATGAAATAGGTTGAAACTGTAAAACTGTAGAACTGAAATTTGCTCGAATGGTGGTAGCTATCTATGAGAAGAGATGTGGATGCTACAGGAATCCTTCTGAGCATAATGGATTACAATGAGGCTCCAGAGGCCCTTTTCATATTACTCATGAATGCCAAAACCCTAGACATCCAAAAACCTAACCCTAGAAGGTGAAACGCCAAAAGTCATGTGGGACCTACGGGTAAGTTGGTGTAATTTGGTACCTCAACTTCCTAGGGTCGTAACTTTTGCACACGACCTTTGTTTTAGGCACGTGATAGCCCATTGGAAAGGTCTTTTAGAGAACTACACATTCCACCATCACACTCTGACTCCATCTATATCCTGACTGTGGAAAGTCGTGAAAACAATGTTTAGGGCCCCAAAACAGCCTTGGAAGTACAACAAGATGTGTTGACATGAAAACAACCTACTTACACCCACTGCTCACGGACTTTCATTCCCCACATTCATGTCCCACCCCAGGAATATGCACCTTCATTGTTCCACAGTCCATTGGCTGCTCCACTTCCCTTCTAGGGCTTCAACAACAGGCTGGATCAAGAATTCTCAGAGTTTCGTAGCTAGTACTGGACTCCCTCTAGGAGAAATCACTTCCTAGCAAACTCCCTCACCTGGAGAGAGTTTCTCACAGGCTTGACAACTTGTTTCTTCAACCACAGGCCTGGCAACCCATCTCTTCAAACCAAAACCACAAAAAATCGGGTAAGGCATGGGGACGACTCAACAATTTACAAAGGTTCAAAAAGGTGGAAATGACTCTGGCTGCATACTTGTTCAGTGCGTGCATGAAATACACAAGGGATGTCCAACATGCTGAGGATGAACTCGTGGGAAACTAAATGGCCAGACTAGTTAGAATGTTGAGCGTGAGCAAGGAAAATGGTGAGAATGGTCAGCCTACAGAATCGTGAGAGAACTGGAATGGTGAGAGCGAACTCCTCCGGAAGGTGGCCAAAATGGTCGTGAACCCCCAACAAAGGTGGAAAATCCCACATAAATTTGCATGCGTCATGGGTGACACTTGTCTCTCTAGAAGCATGCTCCTCTACACTTGGAGTTTGTTCCTCTCCTTAAAGGAACTTAGGATAACTGTGTTTATTTTCCCAACTTTAGTACTTTTCAAGAATACATTATAATATTTCCTTGGGTTAAACCCTCAAGCTTAGCCTCTCTTTCCTAGCCTCTCAGCCCCATTCCTTTCCCTACCCAGTGGAGCCTAGTCTCCCATAACTCTTTCTTCGTGGTTGGTCTACACGCAATGATGTATTTTATTAATAATCTGCATAATTACATATACAAAAATAAGGCCCACTGACCTTAGCATCTAGGATCTTCGGCCTAGTAAACAAATAATACTACCATCTTATAATTACTTGGCTCACCAGCCTACAAACATCATTACATTTCACAGGGGCTCGACCTTGGGGTATTATAGGATGGCCTTCCAACTATGAGCCTGACTAGTAATTCATTTATGGGTCATAGGACTATTGAGAAATTACACCCTGTAGGTACTGGTTTGGTGAGGGTCATCTCAACCATTCTTGGTTTCCCTTGCCATCTCTCTCATACCATCCATGGTTTATCTTGGAAAACTCCCCCCTTTTAGGAGTTGTGTAACACAGATACAATTTCTATTAATAACAAAAAAATCATACATTGACCCTTTTATACAAAGGTTCATCAAATCAAACATTCACACATATTTAGTCCGCCATAGTATTTTGGCCAGTTTATAGTTATATTTACAAACTGGGGGAAACTGGGGTATTACTTCCTCAAATATAATATTTTGTCAAGATTCAATGTCCCAGATAAATTTATCACTGATGATGATTTGATTTTCATTGTGTCGAAGTTTACAGAGTTTTGTGGAGAATATGGAATTATCATTGGTCAATCATCAAATTATTATCCACAAGGCAATGGTCTTGTAGAATCCACAAATAAAACACTCATTTAGATATTAAAGAAAACTATTAACAAGAACCAAAGAAATTGGCATCTGAAGCTGACTGACGTGTTGTGGGAAAGAAGAATGGCTCCAAAGGACAACACTGTGATGTCTCCGTATACATTGGTTTATGGGAAAGAAGCAAAAATGCCAATTAGCCTTGAACTCAATGCCTTGACTTTTGTGGTTAATACAAAATACACAAAAGACACATAAGAAAGTTCACCTATCCAAAGGAGGATCAACCAGTTGTTGAAGTTGGAAGAAGAATGAAGCAAAGCCCTGAACCAAACTTCTCAGTTTCAACAAAGTATCAAAAGATATTTTGATCAGAGTGCAACTGTAAAGAACTTTCAAAAGGGAGAACTGGTGTTACTTTGGAACAAGGCCAAGGAGAAGCCATCGATGCATACAAAGTTAGAAGCACTCTAGATTGGACCATACACTGTTGAAAAGATCCTTGATTTTAATTCCTACATGCTCCAAGACATGAAGGGTAAAATATTGATGTTTCCTATCAACGAGAAACATTTGAAAGGTTTCTTCACCTAAAAAATTTCTCTTTCTCCTTATACATAAATTTATTTTTTGGTTTGTATATTCTTACCTTTGACTCCATAGCCCAATGAACAGAAGCACCTGGTCATGAAGTTTCTAAATTCTTGACATCCAACAGGGGGTTATCATCCCATAATTGGAGCCAGTTGTTGATATCATTTCTCGCTCCCTAAATTTCCCCTCCACTTTCTATTTTCCCAACTTCTATTTTCCATTTATTTTCCCTCTTCTATACTTACTTGAATTCACCTTTTCTTTTCTCCCCTATATTTTTCCCTTTCTGATTACTATACTTATTTGTTTATGCATTCGCGGGTTCACGAGTTCAACCTTTCATATTCCAAGTTCCGCGATATCCATTTTGCACCTAAATATCTACCATCTACATTATGACCATCAGACTCACCGAGCTCCTAAGTATCTCATTTCTCCTATATTGAGTCCGACCGACCGCATTACAACACTTAGCCTATTTTCGACCTTTCGCAACTGCGGGTTTACGGGTTCACAAAAATTCCCAAATCCTAATCACTCTCGTTCGTCCCCACCATCCTCGTGCTTTTCCCAATACACATTTAAGAATGGTTTAATGCTACTAAATCATCATGCAGGTTCTATAAAGATCGACATTAATAAGCGAAGGGCTCGAGGAGATTTCTCATTAAATCGCATTAAAGCACGATTTGACAAAGATTATATTATTGTTATCTCTCTCAAGCACTCATTGCAAATATTATTTGGATTAAAGGAACACTCTCGTCAACTTATGGTCGCAACAACTCGACAACAGTTCTGCAATGATACTTTGAATATTTTTGGGCGTGAGGACCAGAACTTTCAATGGTCTAGAGTGTATTCTTACTATTCATCCCCTTCTGCTCAGAAGGAAGTGATATGGACGTTTCAAATTTCTCATGTAGGGTGTGTCCCTGAGGTTTTCGACTCCAAGGAACTTGTTGCATGATGCGTTGAGAAATATATACCAAGTTAACGGATTATTCAACTTCAAGACCATTCTCCCATCTCTCTTTCACCTCAAGTATTCTGTAAGATGTTGAAACTCCCTGAACCAACACTTACTTTCAAAGGAGAGGATTGCAAGGATTTCCTTAAAAAGCTTGAAAACAACCTGGACCTATTGCCTGAGTTTGTAGAGAATCTCGCGACCGTCCTTGAAGACATTACCATATTGAAGATCGACTCGTTCAAAAACCCCTTTCAAGAAATTGCTTGGTTATTCACCAGGGTGATGGGTCAAGAAAGTATTGCCAACATTTATCGTATAATTCTTTATATATTATATTTTACTATTGAAGAGCAAGCTATTTTCGATTGGGGAAAACTGATTTCCATTGAAATCTCTTCCCTATTGTCACAGTACAAAAAAGATAAGAAATTATTTATGGCTTCTTATTTGGTGTTTGTGATAGAATATTTTTGTCAATTTCCTAAATTGTCTATCTATAAGAGGCTGAACCGTGAACTCGACCTAGTTACCTTCTGGTACCACGCATTGTGGAGACACAAAGCTTCTTTGCATTTTTATGAAGTTTTCAACGATTTTTTCTCAGTTTTAAATTATTGTTGTTTGGAAAAGATACCCCGAGAATATCCGACTGGGAAAGTAAATTCCTGGATAAAATGGGGACGTTGGAGCAAATGGAAAATCAAAATGTTATCAGGCTAAGGAAAATCCCTCCTTTCTTCCATGCCACGTATTTGATAAAGTCGCAAGGTAGTATAATTTCTGGCTGCACTTTTTTCATGAGAAACGAAAAAAGAAATTCATACCCTTGCCTTGGAAAATTGGGGACTTTATATTCAAGAATATAAACAAAATCAATGAATTTACAAACCACTTCCATAATCTGAATCTCAAATATGTTGAAAATATAAAGGGGTTTGACCCTAACGAAATTTTTGTGGAACATATGCTGGCAGTAGGATTCAAAAATTCATTTATCCATACTGTTCTGAGTGAAGAAGAAGATAATAACTTAGGAACTCCTACTCACGATGTTGTTGACTTGGAAATGGTACTTAGTACTAATGAGTTTTACAATAAGAAAGGAAAGGGTCCCAGCAAGAAAAGTGCCCAGTCCCCAACTATCACTCCTAAGACTACAACATCTTGGAGCAATGCTTCAGTGACCCACCCATCTAGAAAATTGACCAACGGTGGTTCATGCGGCGGAGGAGAAAATAATCCTTCTTCAAGAAAAATTGAGAGCTCGCACAAGCTTCCTTTGACAAAAAAGAGAAAAAACGTCGTGCAAGAAGAAGAAGACCAACACATAGGGAGTGACATCAATAACTTCTCCCTTGAAGACATGGACCTCGAGGCGGATATCGAGAAGATGTTTCCCACAATGGATCAACCAAGGAACACGACCCATCATAATTCATCATTGGAAATTATTGAGAATGAGACCTTCAATGAGGAAGAGTCATTTTCTTTTCAGAGCGTTGTCTTTGACAGAGAATCCAAGAAAATGATTATTATGAAACGTGATGTGAAGAATAAAAAAGGAAAATTCCGTTCATAGGTTGAACTAAGATATATGTGACCTTCCCATATTTCTAGAATTCATAGAGAAACCGGGGATGCTCTGGATGACTCCATTGGTGGTCTTGAAGAAGAAAACACGAAGTTGAAAGAAATGATCAAGGAACTGGAAGACGCCTTAATGCCTCTTCCACTTCTTGTCAGCCCTTTGACAATCGTTGGACCCACCACACCCGCTACTAAATTAAAAGGATCCTCAAGCTTACTCACATCATCCAGGAGCTATGTGGAGAGAAATATTAAGAAAAGAATGGCATTGATCACAAAGGCTTGGGAAACTTCGAAAAACATGGTTTCTTTTGGCTCAAGGGTGCATGCCTTCCATGAGTATTTGCAAGCCGACCTAAGGAATGAATAAGGTTTTTACCTTTATGTGGTAGTATCCTTTGGAATTAAAGTTTCCAACATGACATAATTAAGGAGAAGAGAGGAGGATCTGCCCTCTCCAAGTCAGATCAAACAATTGAATGTGTGATGGAAAGAAAATATAAAAAACTTGAATAGTATTGTTCAAGCATGCAACCAAGATATATCAAGGAGGGAAGAACTATTCAAAAGGCTCATAGAGGTGGACCTAGCCAGAAGAACTAACGAAGTCCAAGACCCCAAATTAATCCTCAACTCGGTGTTCCTAACAAAGCAACAATTTGACGATCAAGTTGATATTTTTAAAGGGTTGTCAGTTGAAAAGTTATATGGTATACTTGAATATGATGATGATGACATAGACAATTGGCTAGTGGACTACTCCGTAAAAAATTAGGACATTGAATAAGCATTACATGTCATTTCCCTTGATCTGAGAGACTTGGAGGGCGAGTTGTTCAACATCAAAATCTAGCATGAAATCAGCATGGCACCAATGAAAAGTTATATTGAAGAATGGTTTAAGAAAGTGATTGAAAAATTGACTACCGAGGGGCAAGAAACAATTGAGACGGTTCCTATAACCATTAATGAAGACAAGAAAAGGACACCAACAAGCAAGTGAACATATGAGAGACCATCATAGTAAGTTGGTGTTGATCACATCCTTCTTTCGTTATCAAGTCCTTCATCCAGTTATTCCACCTCTTTCACTAGACAGGTTTAATCGAAGACTAATAAATCCTCTTTTCTTCTTACCAGGTCTTGTTGTTCTTTTACCACCCACCATCTTCCTTCTACAAGCTTAATTCTTGTGTATATTTGTTTTATGGTCTGCGGGAGCCCCAATCCCAGTCTTTAAGACAAACAGATTTTAAATTTCAAAGAATATGTAACAGACTATATATTTTTACAAATTTCAAGAGAGCTACTTCGGGAACAATCTCGATTGTTCTTTGTAACCCAGAGTTTTGAATACAAAGTATTTGAGGTTGATCTATCATTATCTTTATTTGAGCTACCCATGTTCACTCTATTAAAGTTCTCTTATGCATGCAGACCATCTTATTTTATTTTTATATGTGATCATAAATCTTTAGTCAAACTATGATGGATGTGAGGAAAATTTGCTTATTTTCTTTAAATGTGTGAATGTGCTCAGTTCCTGGTCCTTTCTCAGGAATTTTCTTTAAAAAAGAAAACAAAACACTTTCCTTTTATTTTTCTTGCAATATTTTTATTTTCTTTGAATTACTACGACGGACTTCTGCAAAGTCCCACATTCTAAATACCTAGAATTCAAAAGAAAATCTATAGAGGAGTACCACCTCTATAAAAATGCAAAGGGATTTACATCCTCAGAAGGTTGTCATTTCGGTCCTAACAGATTCAAGCGTCAACATCTTCTCTGACGAGGTGGAAGCTTTTGGAAGGGTTGGGATGGATTCAAATTTGATCATTGGATGCATCTAGTGCTGGTCTGAACGATCTGTACAACCACACACATTATGTGAGCAAGATCTTGATCATTTCCAGAGTCTCCAACGAGAAGATATTCCCTTGGATAGTCTCATCTACGGGGGCCATTTGGTGCTTCTACTCCAATTCCCTGAGCCAGAATCTCTTGTTGCACCGCCACACGCTCCATATGGTTCTAAAGCTTTGAGGTTGTGCAAGAATGAATAATATGTTCGAATATTGTGAGGCGGTGAGGAGGTCGTGCTCTGAGGTAGTGAGATGTTCGTTGAGACAGGCGGTGAGGAGGCCGTAGGGTAATGATTGCCACGATCATTCATGGAATGCAACAACATGTCCAATGTGTTGACTACAAGGACCTTTAGTCCACTCTGTCACTTGTTGGGGTCTGTCAAAGGGATTACACTAACAAGTACATTTTTTAAATGAAACGTTAAAAGTATTTTCCACTACCGAGAAGGGCGTCGTTGGTATCGTAATAACACCCCAATTCTATCCACCAATAGAATAACAAACAAATAAATTTAAATATTAAAAAAAATAAAAAATCGAACATTTAGTCTAAAACTATAGAAACAATGCACAGATTTTTTGTCAAAGAGCAGATTAATAGGTGGTCAACCAATGAACTCATCGCTATATACCATCCTTTCGACAAGTATAATAATGGTTTTCACTTTCTAGGATGCGCTATAATTGAGTGCCTCTTGAAAATATTTGTGAAAACGAAATAAACCAATCATGTGTTAGCTAGGTATGTATGTAGCCTCATTGATGAAATCTAGTCCCTAATGCTTGAAAATAAAACATTAATTTGGTTGAGATGGCACTCAATTACAACTCTATTTCCCTATGATATTGGCAAGTACAAATCTGTGCCACATGTATTTAATTGTGTGAAATCTAAATGCATTTGCTGCACTATGACCATGGAAAAACTACATGTGGCAACTGGGGTTTCTCTCTCTTCATTTATTGTTTAGATGAGACTCAACATACTCTCAAAATTGTCTCGGTGTCTTTTGACTTATTGATCAATCCACTGCTCGCAATTGTATTGATCTTCACTTTTAATCATTTATTGTATCTTGACAAACCTTGGGCAACTTGTCTTGTTTCCTTTGTGTTTCATTGTATGAAATTGAAAGGCTTAAAAAAACAAAATGTGGGGTTGATATTATTAGTGATGGGCATATGCATTAAGTTAAATTTAAAGGCTTCCTTGCCAAACACGCTAGAGAGTTAGACAACTTAGCTATGGACATATGCATTAAGTTAAATTAAAAGTCTTCATTGCCAAACACAGAGCAACATACTCAACAACAAAAGTATCTTATAGACCCATTAAGGGCATCACATGTCACTTACAAGGAATTGAACTTGGGTGGGGAGGATAATAACCATTCCTCCCAACCACCCAAGCTACATCCAATGGATGAGAAGTTCTACCTTTTACCTATGCTTTATTAAAATTTATCTTTTATGATATCTCTAAGAAGAAATCCATAATCTTATTTGGGGTATGTGTACCTCATATAAGGATACAAATATAGCATGTAAATCTTCTCAAGAGGTTTTATTTTTCCATTTTCTCCCCTTCTTCTTCATGTGTGGGTCTAATGGTTAAGAACATGTGTTTCCTCTTAAGAGGTCACAAGTTGAAATCCAGAGGGGGGTACGGTATGTATACCTCCGTAGACTTTACCAGTCAAATCGTTGGGCAGAGGGGGTCCCTTGTCCCACAAACAAGAGGGTCTCATACACCAATTTGGTGTGGCTTGGCCGTGACCTTAAAAGTAGATTATATATTATTATATATTATATGAAGGAACTTGTAGGTGGCTCCACATATATCATATTGCTTGTAACTAGCACTAGAAACTCGTGAACATAACAATAATTAATTTTAATTAATTAATTTATTTATTTTTATAATGATAAAATTTAATAGATAAAATGTCTCAATTTCTTATAATTTTAACATTAATAAATAATAACTGTAATGTTTATAATAATAATAATAATAATAACTAAATTGGTGTATGAGATTCTCTCCGCTCAACTATTTTACTAGTAAATTCTACGGAGATATATATACCCTACCCCCAACTTCTTAGGAGAAAACACATGTTCTTAACCATTAGATTCACTCACGCTATATATATAACAATAATTTAAATTTGCATTAAAAATAAAACAAAAGTATAAATATAAAGAGAAAATAAGGAAAAAGATTAAAACCCATGAAAGTGATAAAGGAATGGCAAAGTGTTGGTGGCGGAAGAGGGTACGAAAGGTCGGGGAACTATTGGTGAGGATGAGCGTTAAGTTATGATAGAGTTTCAAGTTTGTGAAAGGGTTTTAGTCGATTTTTTTTAATAGTGTCAGGCGGGTTTTGTAAATGTTTTTTTTTTTTTTTTAAATGAGGTTTTTGACAGGATGAAGGTGTTTAATAATGATATATTTTGTGAGGTAATTAATTTAATTAGTATATATAATTTAAAAAAGGTTTTGTAAACATATTGATGTTGAAAGAGGTTGGTTTTGTTTTTAAAGTTGAATGAGGTTGATTTTGTTTTTAAAAATATTAAAAGTGTTTTCAAAGTTTTTTAAGATTTGAAATTAGTTTTAATGAGTGTTATTTGTTTTTTTTTATAATATTAATATAGGAAAAAAAAATTCCATATTTTTTAGGGCATATTTGGTCGAGGCCTTCTTAATTTTTTTTAACTCCTTAAGCCAAATTTTGATGTTCTCACTTCTCTCTTTTTTCACAATAAAGGGTTTATCTGTACTAAAAAAGAGTTGTGGTTGAACTAGACAACCTTGTAAAACGAGGTGATAAAAAGATGGGCACAACCCAGAAGTAAAATGACAATGTCTCTTTCAAAAAAATCTCACCGTTATCTACTTAGCAATTATATTGACTAGCTTGATAGGTATACTACTTAACAAACTACCCTATAAACATAACAACTCGACAGAACATTCTAAACAACAAGAAATTTTAAAACATTGACCCATGCATTGTTGATTAAGGTTGGTTGTCATTGATGTCAACCCTTGAAGAAAGACCCGTAGCACAAAATTTTGGGTAATGGACCCAATAGTGTTTGATGTAAATATGACTAATTATTGTTTTGTCATGGTTGATAAGAAGTAAATATGGATGAACTCCAAAGTGGTCCCCTTATGGTGAAAGCCCTCACGGGAAGACGCTTTGTGGAGTAA
>ML777327.1:1547731-1568568 GCA_009831015.1 Picea engelmannii | reverse complement strand
AACACTGGTGTACTGTGCATGTGTGTGATTGTTTATTTATTACTGCTCATTATTGGATAATAATTCTACATTGATATAACATTTGAAGAAAAATGATTATAATTACGTTATTACTGATTCACCCCCCTCTCAGTAATCCAACATGCATGACATCTTCAAGCACCTAGTTTTCCTTGTTATCTTCCTTGAAACACATGTCCATTTTTTGTTGTGTTGTAGGAGAAGGCCAACTACCATGGCTTCCAATTTCAAATTTGGATTGCATTGAGCCCCCACACTTCCTTCCTTCGAGCCATAAGAGTCAGAAGCAAAAGGAGCAAGGGTCTAGAGAATCTTTGGAGGGAGATTAAGGAAGCCAACAATACCAGCCACTAGAGAAACTACAAATTTGAAACAAGGGTCCAATTCTAAATACCTCCTTCTTTGAACTTGCTCAAATGCCCTGAACTGAGGCTCTAGGTCTTGCATTTTCCTTAATTGAGAAACAATATGAACAACTTGCATGTCTCGCTCTTGAATTTCCACCAATAATTTTTCCTCCCATGCCACTTTCCAATGTTTTTATTGGAAGACAAAGGATACCGCAAACCATTGAGCTTCTATCACCCATCGTTTGCACCATTTCTCATTTATGTTGACCTCCACCAACTCACACATCCTACATTGATTATTCCTACACTAAGCTATACTTCTTGTAGTGCTAGAAATTCCCCAAATCAAATACGAATTACCAATAGAGCTAAGACCCACCAAGAAAATTTCATTCATTGCGTTCCCTAGGTTGAGAACACCATAGTAGGTTGTCAAGGTAGAAACACAAATACCAATAGTGGGAGGGAGGGAAGAGATTGCTCTCTCATTCCACCCTTCAATCTAAATAAAAGGACACATGGAGGAAAACTGGATGGAGTGAGTTAACAAAATGACAAACTCAACCTTTACAGTGAGCCTATTTTTTCAACGAGACAAAGTTTTGCCTTGATACAATTAATTTTAAAAATTCAGACAATATGTGTCTTCTTAAAATGTGCTAAAGCCTAAAATGGACAAGTTCTCATCAATCAAGTGGAACTATAACTTCCAACAAAATTCCTACCATATTTGAGGAAGAATTTTGATGGAAAAAATGTTGAGTTGTCCACTTATTAACTTGCTTCAAATTGGATTAGAATTATCACATTAATCAAAGGCATCGACATATGGTAACATCAAGGAGTCCAAGTAGAATCAAGGAGTGCGGCCTATTAATGGAAATAACCCATATTCCTTGTGAGACCATTAGACTTAACATTTATGAATGGTATTCATTGTGGGTATAACATTGATTGATATCATGGGAGAGGAGTATAATGAATAACCCCCTCCCTGCTTTCTTAATTGACCTTCATTCAAGGATGCCCCTGTATTCTCAAGGTGATGGTCTCTTTATTATGTGTTTGTAGCACTTAAAGAAAAAAGTTTCCTCTAAGTGAGAGAATATGTCTATCATTCTTTGGATTAGATGAGATAGGCAAATATTTTGAGGATTTGAGTGTTGTAAAAAGGACCTTATAATGATGGAGTCGTTGCCTACTATAGTTGTGTGATGCACCTTACTCTTTGAGTAAATGTGTTTTAGCTTGCTATTGGAAGCAATAATTGGACCTAAGCAAACCTTATGATCAAATATGATGTCATTGCCATGTCATCCCTCTCTCATATTTTAAACATTGATTTAAATATTCTTTTTCTTTTTACTATTATTTAATCAATTTTGTTTTTGTTTTTTCTATTGAAATACAACTCTTAATAAAACTCCAAAGCATTAAAGTATTGTACCCAAGGTAAACTAAGGGTTAAGTTGTCAACATCAAGTGAGACCCACAATATCCACAAAGATGACCTCCAAACCCTACAAAGATATTTGAAGATTTGACATCTTCATATCACTCAACCACTTCAATAAATCCACCAAGCTTAAATTTTTTGGAATTAATATTGTAGGAAACTCTTAATCACTTCTCCTAGAATAATATTTCGAATAAACCAATTTTTGCAAAAACTCAAGATTTTGTCAACATATTATTGACTAGAATAAAACCTAAATGAAAAAAATAATGCCAGATTAAATGGAATTGAAAATCAATTTTAATTATTTATAAACAATAATATTAAAGGAAATTCAATCAATTTTAATTATTTATAAACAATAATATTAAAGGAAATTCACTCAATTTAAAGTTAATTTTTTTTCAATAGAGAAAGTCTAAAAAAAAAGCATGATTTAGTCAAAGCGACAACTCCGCACTTTATATTTTGTTCCGACACGAAGCGCTCTACTCTACCCACTTCACTGCATTGCTTTTTGAAATTTACGAGTTTCAATTAATTCAATCTCTGATTGCGCGTAAATCTGAAATTCATTCTCCAATATCCTCCAAAATACGAAGTCTAATAATTTCGAAATTACTGATTACGACAAATGATATTTTAAAATTTTAAAATGATTGCGACTCAACATAGTTTTCTTAATTCAATTTTATTACGAATAAAGGGAAGCCTCTACTTTATAGTGAGCAATAATTCCTTTTTATTATTATTAATAAAGCAATAATTCATTTTCATTACTAATAAAAAAAGTTTTTTTCTATGGTGAATAATAAACAGTTTACTATGTAGCATTTAATACTGTGACCAATGATATATACATATAATATATATTTTGAAATATATTTTATTGTATATATACCACTTGCCGCAACATTAAATACATTTCAAACATCACATCAAAATATCAAATTATAAACACGTGGATGTGACGCTGTTGAAATATATTTCACTGTATATATACCACTTGCCGCAACATTAAATACATCTCAAACATCACATCAAAACATCAAATTATAAACACGTGGATGTGACGCTGAAAGAAAGAAGCATCCTCTGAATTGCCCAACACGTCCTCCAAAATTAGTTGGAGTGAGATGACAACTATAGGTACCGTGTTGTGCACACTGAGTGAGATGGAAGGCGTAACCTAACAAAACCAAATGGAGCGAGATGGAAGAGCTAACGTATTTAGCGGTTCTTTTCTTTGTGACCGTTACGTATAAACAGGGAGACATGTAATGCTCCTTACAGTTACGTACACTAAACGGTCCATCAGAAGCTTCCCACCTCACCGACTCTCGCGTGTTATTAATTTCTTTAAAAAGACGCTTCGTATTCCCAACTCCGAACACAGATTTAACCATTTTAATTTCTTTAACTATTCCATGATGTGAAAAATAACTTGTTATATAATTCACAAACTTTTTAAAAAATTATTAATTAGCGATTGCCGGCCAAATTTGTTAATCTTTTTAAATACGCCTCGGTGCGAATAATCAAAATAGATTTCAAACATGGAAAATATGAATATAATATAATAATATTATAAAAATAATATAAATTTAGAAGAAGGTATAACTTTACTTTTAATATTATGTATATTTTCAGAGGAATAGGGTATGTATATTTTTGTAGATTTTATCAGTCAAATGATTGGATTGAGAAAGTCCCTTGTTCTACAAACAAAGGAGTCTCATACACTAATTTGATGTGACTTGGTCGTGACTTTAAAAGTAGATTATTATTATTATAAGAAAATAATAATTTTATTTATTGTAATTATCTATTTTATTCATTATTATAAATTTGTAACACTAAGTACAAATTATCACACCATTATTTATAATTTTTATTAAAAAATTGTAAAATTAAAATATCTCTCATTAATATAAAATCTAATAAAATCTAAAACTTTTTTTAGAGATGAAAAAATGTTTAAATAAAATATTGATTTTCATCCCACTCTAGAAGGAGCAAATTTCAATATCTTAATGGTACTTTAAAATTTCAATATCGTAATGATACTTTAATTCATATAAGTTAATGAAGGTCAAATAAAAATACTTTAATTCATAAGTTAATGAAGATCGGGATGATCAATGGACCTTTTTGTTCTATTACACCCCTTTTGTAAGTAACGATTTGAAGTGGAGGCCGAAGAGTCCATAGACGGTTACAATGATGCAGCTAAGGGGACACATATGTCGTAGATCTTAGTTATAGTTGTTTTTACTCAAAATCACTGGGAATAAGCGTATCCTATCTTTTATTTAGCCACCAAGATCAAATCTAGTTTCAATGTTGATCTCTAGCTCTTAGGATAGCGCCGTCATTCCCTTATCTTAGCCTTGTGCTTGTCAATGCATTTTTCTACTTGTTCCAACACCACATGGTGATGCCCTAAAAATGTAATATCTCTAGTTTTAGCTCCCATAAATTATAATGTAATTGTATAAGTGTGATTTAGGTTGGTGAGTTGATATTCTTGGGAGTAGAGCCTATATTGATTAATATGGTCGAGGCCCAATTTATGTAAATGATATAATGAAATAATTAATAAAATAATAATCATTGGGTGCGATATGAGAGGGATAGAAACGGTGGGGGGGCTATGATTCCACAAGAGAGGGAGCTAAAAGGGGGATATGAGAGAAACCCATGCCATTTGCTTGAGTTAATGTGTCATTACCATATAATTCTTCCATCAACTTTTTTTTTTGTTTGTTTGTTAGAAATGCCCGTCACTTGGAGGGCCAACATTTCAACCACTGGCTAAGAAACCACAACCCAGGGGCATCTAAGCCGTCAAAATCACCCGGGGATCGTACTCAACCTACGTTGCACCAACCTTTAACATGGATGGATTTTTGGGTGTCCCCTCCCAACTAAACACACCGTAAGGGTATTGAAGTCAGGTCACCTATCAAACAAAACCCACACCTTAACTAGATGTGCTAGTGGGAATCAACATTCTCCCTTTGACTTATTAGACCCTCAAACATTAAATTCATGTAAGAGGGTGGGTGTGAGAAGTGGCATCCCATATTTATTGGGAGCATGGGGCTGAAGTACAATCAAAATGGGGGAGTGTGAGAGTCAACATGCATGGAAGAAAAGGAAATTTGTATGGGAAAAAGAGGACAAATTTTACACGCTAATTTTGGGTAGCAAGACAAGAGCGGAGTGCTAGGAAGAGCAACAACCATGTTGTGCTTGATGGAAGCCATTATTGGGTTGTGTTTATGTTGGAATTTTGGCCGATGTGAATGTAAAAATGGGTTGTGTATCTGTGGAGCAATTCTTGTTGAGGAAATGGCTCAAGAGCCTTATGAAGGCTGTTGTGAAAACTCTTGGAGCAGTTGATAGTTCTTGGAGTCCCCAACTGTGAGATTCTTGGCTAACTGAGTGCATTGGAGCCCTGGAGGGAAGTGGGAAGGCCTGAGGGACTGTGTGGTAGAGAAGGGGGATCCCATTCCTTGGGTTGTGCATGTTGTGGGGAAGAGAGCTAGTGGATTCAAACTGTTGTTGGAGTAGAACCTGGGTTTTGGAATACTAATTCAAAATCTAATATTATATATCTAATATTAGATTTCTAGGGTTTTTATAGTCTCTAGCTTTCTAGGGTTTCCATAGTTTTTATTTCTCTCTTAAAGCCGACAATATTTTCTAGGGTTTTTGTAGTTTTTATTTCTCTCTTAAAGTCGACATTATTATCTATTAGGGTTTTTGTCTATGCTCTTGATGCATTTATTGCTAGGTGGCCATCTTCTCCTACTTGACGGTTTTGTCATGATGATGGATTTGATTGGTGATCTGAAATGTTGACTACTAAAAAATGAACACATAGGTCTTGTTGTTGATGAATTTTTTATAGTGAGTCCCAAAAAGCAAACATGGAGATACCCAATTGGGATTTTGGCATAATTCCAAAGGGTTTGGAGTGGAGGTGTAAAACCAGGCCAAAACTCACTATTCCCAGACACTTTTTGGGGATTTTTGAAATCTTCGAAGGAGGAAAAGGGACCCCAAATCACAAATCTGGAAAACATTATTTAGTCAACATTTTACCTCCTCAACAATCCAACAAACTTTGTATTGAGGAAGTTTGTCCCAGTTTTCCTCTGATTGGGAGATAACTAATTTTGGCTAAAAATTCCAAGTCTAGAGAAAATGTAAAAAGTGTAAAGTTGTCAATTACAGATTTATGCATAATTTGATTGGAGCGACATATTCTGAATCTAAAAATTGACGTGTGTTCAAAATCGAAAACATTATATACGCCCAATATAAAGTTGTTTTTATTCCTAACATATTTTATGTTACAAATGGAAGAAGATGGTCTCTTAGCTAGATTGCACTAGTGAGAATAAGGCACAACTGAGTGGAAATAACAAAATTCAGAAAGTTGTAACTTTTAACTCGGAACTTAGAATGATGCATGAATATAGTCATTGAAAATATGATTAGAGGAGAATATGTATAAATAATTAGAATCTAATTTGATGCATCCATACTCTTCATATTTTCAAATGAATAATGACTTGTAGCCTAATTAATGGAATATTTTACAATATGCATAATTCTAATAGTAACTGTTGCATGCACATTTTTGTAGAATTAGAGGTACAGTCAAAACATAATTGGTTCATATAAAATAACTAGAGACATGGAGGATGCACATGGATCTTATAGCCGTGGGGATGATATCAGAGGTCTACATATCAGTTTTGGAAATGCAGAGACCGAATAGAATGGACATTGAAGCATAGGAGAGTCGGTGGAGTTAGTTGAGACTATGAAGAGATTGTAAAGGGAAGTGACAATATATAGAGTAGATAATGAAAGGTTGATAAGAGCTCAAGATGAACTTATAATCAAATTAACAATCAACTGCTACATAATTTGAATGTGTTACAAAGAAAAATCAATAAATATTATAACACCAAACAAGAAGCTAGTGCAAAACATGCAACAACATCCAAATCTCATGATACAAGGGATGACCACAGGGGATCTAGGTGCTCAAGGACTGCTAGTATACATCATTATTCACCAGGACACTAAACCAAAAGAGCACGCACACCTTTAGAATTAGAGAGAATCCCAAGTGTGTCCCATGTTGGACATTAGAGGAGGAGGCTTGAGTCAAATGTTTTGCAAGGAGAACTTAGGAAGCTCAAGCCACCACCATTTGATGGAGAGGATAGGAAGGGTGAAGATTTTGAAGCTGGGTTTTGGGCATGAGAATTTCCAACTACATAATTACTCATCAAACCTAGAGGCAAGGATTTCAATATCTCCTCTTCAAGGGAAGGATTCCATGTCGTGGGACCAACTAAAACAGGTCAATCATATTGATGAGAATAGAATTTCTTGGAACCAGTTTAAGAAATATTTTCAACAATAGTACTTTTCATATAATTACTGTGACAAGAAGATGCAATAATTATTTTTGCTCAAGCTAGGAAATTTGACTATGGAGGAGTACAAGAAGAAATTCTTGGAGATTCTAGGGTACGTGGACTTCATTAAGGACAAAAAGGTGAAAATCCATAGGTTCTAGAGTGGCTTGTTATCATTTTACAAAGATAAAATTTAATTTGTTGAGCTTGATACTTTGGAAGAAGCCATGATGAAGGATAAATATTTGTATGAGAAAAACAAGGGAAGGCCATATTTTCAAAAATCCTGGGATGATAAGAAGAAAGACAAGATGGATCAAAGAAAGAAAGGATTCAAGCTGCCTTTCGTCAGGAAAAAATCTCAATCACATCATTAAGGAAAACCAACACAAGGTGAACATGAAATGATAGATTCCTTGCGAAGAGGAAAAAAAAACAACCCATAAAGTGTTAGGGATGTGAAGGAGACCACTTGAATAAATATTTCTCTCACAAAGGAGATAGGTTGAGGATTTTGCATAACATCCTAGGAGTGGGCATTATCAGGGCCCAAATTCAAATAAATCTAAATATGTAGATAAACACCACAATTTTTAACCATTAACTGATAAAATTAAAGATACATGACTCAATATTACAAAAATTATAAAAAGGAGTGAGTGGTGAGTAACTTACCTGCAAGTTGAAGGAATCAACTTACTTACAACACCATGAATGTTGAACAGTTGCACTCCAACCCACAATCCCACATTCCACAATAGAGTGTGGGGGTTGACTCTCCTCCCAACCAACCCCTCAATCATCATGACTGAAATCCTCTGAGTCCTCAATCTACTACTATGCCAGATTGTGGTAGGTTATACCTCTTCACACATTGGAGTGCATCGATAGATTTACTCTCACACACTTTCTAGTTGAATACTTCCAATCATTGATTTCTTGATTGCTATGCCCAACAAGAATGCATGCATAGTCCCATGTATTCTTGGAAGAATCTAGTGATCCCTACAATCAATGATTTCCCTAACCACACTATCCTTTGAACGTTCTCATGTATCTAGGGTACGCGGACTTCATTAAGGAAAAAAAGGTGAAAATCCATAGGTTCTAGAGTGGTTTGTTATCATTTTACAAAGATAAAATCTAATTTGTTGAGCTTAATACTTTGGAAGAAGCCATGATGAAGGATAAATATTTGTATGAGAAAAACAAGGGAAGGCCATATTTTCAAAAATCCTGGGATGATAAGAAGAAAGACAAGATGGATCAAAGAAAGAAAGGATTCAAGTTGCCTTTCGTCAGGAAAAAAATCTCAATCACATCATTAAGGAAAACCAACACAAGGTGAACATGAAATGATAGATTCCTTGCGAAGAGGAAAAAAAAACAACCCATAAAGTGTTAGGGATGTGAAGGAGACCACTTGTATAMATATTTCYCTCACAAAGGAGATAGGTTGAGGATTTTKCATAACATCCTAGGAGTGGGMATTATCARGGCCCAAATTCAAATAAATCTAAATATGTAGATAAACACCACAAWTTTTAACCATTAACTGATAAAATTAAAGATACATGACTCAATATTACAAAAAWTATAAAAAGGAGTGAGTGGTGAGTAACTTACCTGCAAGTTGAAGGAATCAACTTACTTACAACACCATGAATGTTGAACAGTTGCACTCCAACCCACAATCCYACATTCCACAATAGAGTGTGGGGGYTGACTCTCCTCCCAACCAACCCCTCAATCATCATGACTGAAATCCCCYGMGTCCTCAATCCACTACTATKCCAGATTGTGGTAGGTTATACCTCTTCACACATTGGAGTGCATCGATAGATTTACTCTCACACACTTTCTAGTTGAATACTTCCAACAATATTTCCAATCATTGATTTCTTGATTGCTATGCCCAACAAGAATGCATGCATAGTCCCATGTATTCTTGGAAGCATCTAGTGATCCTTACAATCAATGATTTCCCTAACCACACTATCCTTTAAACGTTCTCATGTATCTAAAGAAAATGAAGATGCAAATAACTAGACTAGGGACGCTAATAAGGCCATTGAATATCCCATGAAAGAGTCCTTGGATGTGTGCACCAATGCTATAGAGCGAGATGACCTAGAAAATGAAAATAAAAAGACTAATGACACTGGGAAGGCCATTGAAGAAGATGAGAACAATATGAATTAATATTTTATCCGTTAAGTGGGTAGAATGGAGGAGTCTGTTGGAAAATATATGAGGGCCATCAAATCTCAAGTGTTCTACACATTGTTTTGAATGGCATCTATAGAATCCTAGGCCACTCAATAATGACAAGAATATGAAAAGGTATCAATGCTTGATAGGTTTCCCCTAGGATTCCATAATACCCATCCTCTTTGGGTACAAATAGGTTGATAGTCACAGATCTGTGGGTTTCTGACATAGGTTCAAATATGAAATTGCCCCACATTAATGTCAAGAACACTTTGGGAAGTTTACAGGCGGTGGTATTCTTTAGCACATTGATGTATCCTTCACCTGGATGGTAGTCTCCTTCACTAAATTATTGCATCCTTTAACCTGTATGACAACCTTCTTCTCCATTAGATGACAATGTTCTCAACTGGAGTGTGGCTCTGATAATAGGGTATTTTATAAGGATTCATGTATTATACCAAGAATAGTATTCTAGGCGACTATTTCAATTAAAAAAGAATCATACATATAGATATGCAGGCGAAGATTAAAAAAAAAACATGCTTAGAATATTTCCAATCTAAGCATATTCTATGTAAAGAAAATAGGTGTTTTTTTAGTAGATAAAATGGCCAATTAGTGAATATATGTTTTGAAAAAGAAGGCTAAAAAATAACGAATTGGTGAAAGTTAACCACTAAAAAATACCACGTTAAGACTGATGCAAAACAAGATTAAACAATATAGCAGTTGAATTCACCAACTTCAAATATTAGATTGCATTGGATTCAATATATAGCCAAATGAAACCTCTAACAAATTACTATTCTTGATTTTTTAGAAGATAATAACTACAACCTAATATCTTGGACACAACAAGAATCTATCAGTGTCATTATTGAGCCTCTTATCTTATTAATTTGGTAAATATAAGTTTAAATTCAAGAGAAAATTAGATAAGTAAACAAAAATTAAAATAAAAGAAGGAGATCAAGATACATAAATTATTGGTTCGAAGAGGGAAAGAAGGATAGGTTTTGGTTTAGTAGTTGAAACAAGGTATTATCGTGCAAATAAGCTAGGTTCAAACTCTGATGGTTGTAGAGCCATTGTGTGTATATGTGAGGGAAAGTGTTTGACCTCTAGTAGTTGGTTTTGGGTTGTTGTCAAAGGGGATTATCAAATATCCGATATACTAAGTTTATCCGTATGGAACTTAATATGATGCTTCATATTTTATGAATGAATGTGAGTGTTAAGGTTCCATGTAATATTGATAATAGGCATTTAAGTTTGATAGTGTTTTAGCCTATCTCTTTTGTTGAATATTATTAATATTTTTTTTTTAAATTCAATAGTCTCTCTAATTTGGTGTGTTAGTGTTGTATTTTGAAAAGAATCTGTTAGGATATTTAGACACTTAGGAGTTAGTTAAGATCTACTTGGTCTATTGTTGCGTTAGGTAAAAGTGTGTTTCTTAGTGTGCTTATTTACTATGCATTAGTATGCATTTGTAGTTAGGAAATATGATGACCACAATATGTTCCCGACATAGAGTGATCTGACGGTTCATATTCTCCTCGATCTTAACAACCATTGATCTATGTCTTAACACCTGATTGGTCCATGATCTCTATTTAAAGAGCATGGAGGGTCATTTTCCGATGATCGATTGTGAAAAAATCTTTTTGTAATCTTTTTCTTTTGCATTATTAAACTGCTCCAAGTGGCCACGTTGGCTGGGGTCATGGATGTTTCCCTGTAGGGGTTTTACCACGTTAAAACATCAATGTGTTGATCTTTGATCTGGTTGTGTGAGTGGTTACTGAAGGTGTTCATTCTCTATTGGAATACATGTGTTGTCGAACATGGTATCAGAGCCCGTTTGAAGACCCGCTCCTGTTGTAGATCGAGATCATGAATTTGGGTTATCTCATCTCCATTTTCTTCCAATTCCGTACATTTCTGGGCTGAGAGGACTATTCTATTATGTCCGGAGCACTTGTTTCATTTAGGAACGCTTTTCGTTTCACTTGAAAAGGTTTTTTTTTTCCCAAGATATGGCCATTTCAGCTAGTTCTAGAGGTATAAAGCCTGAATACGCCCCTTTTAAATTTTTTGTAGAGTATTATTTCGGTTTTATATTGTTTGTTTCCGGGTTGCTACTCTTTTAGATCTGCATATTCTCTTTTCCCCGCACCCTGTGCAATCTCGACAAATAAAAAATAGATAGAAAAATGTGCATTTTTTGGGTAAGTTAACCGAGATCTAACCCTTGTTGTCATCGATAAACAAAAAAAAATTCTTGTGTGAAAAGAGTTTTTTTTAGCACAACAACAACAACAACAATCCTCTTGCTAAGAAACACAATATTCTTTGCTAGCCCACTTGGTGAAAAGTTTCCTTATTAAGTAAGGGGTCTTGAGTTGGAGTTTCTCTTTTGTTACTTTTTATTCAAAAAGTTCATGCTCCATTGTAAAGTGTATTTCACTTCAAGTATAAAAGTGAATCACTATAAGTAGCTTTAATATTTTATTTTAGAGTCATTTATTTTGCATGCAACTTTTTTTTTATAAAGTTACTTTATTGTAAAAGTGATCCCTACTTCTTTTTATAAAAATGGGTCACTTCATAAAGCAACTTACACCATCACGTGGTCCTTTGGTTACCATTTATGTCTTTTTTTAAAAGGGCATAACTTTCACATCTGAAGTTCGTTTTCAATGATGTTGTTTTTTAAACTGCCTAATTTTTTGAGATCTTTCCATCTAGATCATTGGTTTTAGTTTTTTAAATCCATATTATCTACACATTTAATATGACTTCTTCAAGTAATCTTTTGCTTACCAGCACCAACTACTTCCAATGAAAAACCCATATGGAGGATTTATTAAGAAGTAAACACTTGTACCAAATTACCTTGGGAAATGAAACATAACCTACTGATACTGATAAGAAAGTCAAATGGGATAATAAGAATGAAGAAGCACGTGGACTAATGAGAATGTCCATCTCTCCTGATTTAAGGTTCCACCTTAAACAAATTGATAAACCTAATGAAGCTTGGGAAAATATTGAATCTATGTTTGGTAAACACAATATTATTCGAGCACAACACTTAGAAAATAAAGTACTGACTTTAAGTCCAAGTGATTTTTCTTGCATTGAAGACTATCTATCTAAGTTTAAAACACTTAGAATTTTATGTGAAGAATGTAAGATAAAGATGGATGAAAAGTGTTGCATCTATCTTATTCTTTCTAATATAGGAAGTGCATATTTTGTGTTTGTATCTACCTTTTATGCCATGAAAGAGGCTCTAGGGACAACTTATCAAAAACCCATTCTTGAGTCCTTTTGTGATTCTTTTATTAGAGAGCACGATAAGCTTGTACAACTTGGATTGATCAACACTGCAGGTACCTCCAACAAAGCCTTAGCCATCCATTAGAAAGATAAACCCAAGAATCCCAAGAAACAACATCCTCACCACAACAAAAAGCAACATAAGGGTCCCAAACCCACTCAGACAACTTCCACTCCTAATGGTGAGAAATGAGCAAAATATAAAAATAAGAACACTGATAGACATTGCAACTTTTGTGATAAATATGGTCATGATGAGTCCAAATGTTTCAAGAAGATGGAAACTTTAGAAGCAATGATGAAGAAGCAAAACATCAATATTGATTCTACTTCTTCTTCTTCTTCTCATGGACATGCACTTTTTGCTTCTAGTTTCTCCTTCAATACAACTTCTACGTCTTCTTCTGATGAGTGGCTTATTGATTCTGGAGCATCTTATAATATGGCTAAGGATAAAGACATATTTTCTTCTCTAAATGAATGTAACACTAAGAAACTATTTGTTGGTGATGATAGATCTCTTAGTGTTGTAGAATCTGGAACAGTTCAAGTAGAAAATGGTCATTTCAATGATGTATTATGTGTTCCAAGTCTTTCTTGTAACCTTTCATCAATATATCAAATCACTCTTTCAGGTGAAGGTAAAAACATATAGTTTTAACCTCACAAAGTTGTAATCAATGATATAAATATCCTAAGAATGTTCTTGCAATTAAAATTGTTGATGATATTACCAGGTTGTACAAGTTTGACAACTTTGGGTCATCATCTTTTTCATTAGTTTTTGTTTCTCATAGCGATGACTTGAGCGAACTTTGGCATGAGTGGTTTGGTCATCTAAACTATTGCACATTGCAACAACTATGTAATCAACATATGGTGACTAATATTCCTCCTGTTTCATGCAAAGATGGTGTTTGTGCCGATTTTTCTCTTGACAAACATCATCAGGACAGTTTTGACAAACATGCCTCTTGGCACGGCTCAGGCACTTTGCAACTTTTTCACATTGATTTTTGTGGTCCACTTTCTTCTCCTTATTTTTCTGGGTGCAAGTATTTCTTAACTTTTATTAATGACTTTTCCAGACATACTTGGGTTTACTTCTTAAAACTTAAGAGCAAAGTTTTTGGCCTACAAGGCCCTTGTAGAAAAGAAATATGTACATCAAATTCAAAGGTTAAGAACAAATAATGGAGGCGAATATGTGAACATTAATTTTACAAGTTATTGCATTACACAAGGCATCCAAATGCAACACATTGTTCCATATACACCACAACAAAATGGTGTTGCTGAGAGGAAGAACTACACATTAAAAGAAATGGCTAATTGTATGATCCAATCTAAGGGATTAAGTCTAAGGTATTGTGCAGAAGCCATCAACTGTGCAAATTACATAGTAAATCACACTCCCACAAAGGCTCTTAAAAATATAACACTGGAAGAAGATTGGACTAAAATTAAACCAGATGTAAGTCACTTCCGTGTATTTGGTAGTATAACATGGGCTCACATTCTTGATGAGAAAAGGAAAGCATTGTAGCCTAAAAGTGAGAAGTGTATATTTGTTGGTTATTCTGAAGATGTTAAAGGTTATAGACTTCTTCAACCACATTGTAATGAAATTATTATTAGAAGAGATTTTAAATTTGATGAAAATCTCTTGGCCCGCGAGCCTAATTTGATGCTTGTGCCTTCTTTGGCATGCAAGCCTAATTCAACGTTTGTTCCTTCTTCGGCCTGCGAGCCATCTTCGACGTTTATGCCTTCTTTTGTTTTAATTTCTTCTTCAGATGATGACAGTGAGGATGAAAATACACCTCTACCTGATCACCTTCATCCATATGAGTTCTTTGAACCTGAACCTGAACCAACTCCATCTCCACTACTTCCTAGATGGCTTTGTTCAACATGAGAAGAAACTAGTGATCTTGTCGATGATCCTTTAGATTGACGTCAAACATGTTACAAATCTAATGAGCCTCTTCTCTTTTGGCTCAAGTTTCATAGACTCATGATCTAGAGACATTTTCAGAAGCTTCAGGTCATCCAGATTGGGATACAACAATGAATGAATAGTATCGTTCTTTAATGGAAAATGATACTTGGGATCTTGTACCTCTTCCAAAAGGAATAAAAATTGTCAGTTGTAAACGGGTTTATAGAACTAAGTCACTAGTACATATGACCAAATTTGCGACGGTTTTTCGTTGATATTACCACACTTATCCGTCGCAATTTCCACGAAAGTCAAGACTTTTTTTCGTCGCTATATCCATGATCTAGGTGTTCATGGAAACATCAACGAAAATACACCTTTGCCTGCTCACCTTCCTCCATATGAGTTCTTTGAACCTGAACCAACACCAACTCCATCTCCATCGCTTCCTAGATGGCTCTGTTCAACATGAGACACAACTAGTGATCTTGTCGGTGATCCTTTAGATCGACGTCAAACATGTTTACAAATCCAATGAGCCTCTTCTCTTTTGGCTCAAGTTTCAGAGACTCACGATCTAGAGACATTTTTAGAAACTTCAGGTCATTCGGATTGGGATACAACTATGAATGAAGAGTATCGTTCTTTAATGGAAAATGATACTTGGGATCTTGTACCTCTTCCAAAAGCAAGAAAAATTGTTAGTTGTAAACGGGTCTATAGAACTAAGTCACTAGTACATATGACCAAATTTGAGATGGTTTTTCATTGATATTGCCACACTTATCCATCACAATTTCCATGAAAGCCGAGACTTTTTTCGTCACTATATCCACGATCTAGGTGTTCATGGAAACATCGACGGAATTATCTCTCCACATGTCATCACCATCAAAATGGGTTAACCCTATGAATCGCCGAAATTACGATGAAACTTCGTCGTAATTATGAGGCACAACCGTGGAAATTACAATGAAACTTAGTCGCAATTGCGATGAAACTTTATGCCAAGACAAAGACTTACGATGTAGATGTTGTATGTGCAATGCAAAACCGTGGCAAATTGCGACGAAACTTCGTGGCAATAGCGACAAAAATTTATGTCAAAACCAAACTTACGACGTAGATGTTGTATGTGCAAAGAAAAACCGTGGAAAATTGCGACAAACTTTTGTCCCTATTGCCACAGTTGTTCAAAATAAAAATTGGCTTCTGACGAACTATTGTCGATATTGCGACAATGACTTTAAGTTTAAAAAAAAAAATAACACGAGATATGGTATTACCATATTACATTGTAATATGGTATACCATATTACAATGTAATATGGTAATGCCATATTACATTGTAATATGGTATTACCATATTACATTGTAATATGGCAATGTCATATTACAATGTAATATGGGATTACCATATTGCATTGTAATATGGTAATGCCATATTACATTGTAATATGGCAATGCCATATTAATTTGTCTCTACTTTCTTAACAAGATGCAAGAAGTTATTTTTAAAAACAACTTAGGATAGCGATTTGTCTTGAGTGGGATGGTGACCTTGGCATTCAAAAAGATAAGAATTAATTCATTGATGACAAGTGAAGCAGGTGTGCAAGTGTGGAGGTCCACAAGTGTAATAGGTGTGCAGGTCCACAGGTGTAGCCAACATTTATATTGAAAGATGGATGTTAGAGAAAATGTGTAGATCTTTTAGATTGAACAAGATTATATATATATCCCCTACAAATAATCAAGGCACTAATCAACCAAATATTGGAAGCATGTGTTATCATGAAGTTGGATTAGAAGTAAGGATACCAATATGACAATATACACAAAGAATAATTTGGAATATTACTTTCAAAAAAACACATGGATTGCATGAGTGAGTCATTATGCAATTTATATTACACAATACTATGACAATACACAATACCTAACATAAGTTTAGGGTTAGTGTTTATGTATCTTATTAGTCCCTTCTAAAGCAGGGAATATAACAATTGATTGCAAGTCAAAATCATTTTGACTTTTGTAAATCTACAAAAAATTTAACAATGTTTTATAATGTTTTGTTTTGCATGCTTAAATAATGGAAATTCTTGTACTTTGTTTTGCAAAATGTACAGACCCGATCACGTCAACCACAATATTTAGTCTTGGGTTTTTTTTTGCATGCTTAAATAATGGATTATCTCTCATACAGTAATAATTATATGTAATATCAATAGGATATCTTGTCACTAATGCCAACCTACCCATTATTTATTATAATATGTTGAGGATAACAAAGAATTTATGTGGAAGAGGGAAATGTTATTAATATTTCTCTGGGTGAGGTGAAGCTTTCAGAATAGTCTCTTCTTGAATATTTGGTAAGCTTATGCCTCTTTTGTAGTGTCCCCAAGGCCGAGCCCCATTGTAAAACATGTCTTAAAAGAAATTGTAATATGTTTTATAGGCTGGTGAGCCAAGTTTTGTATAAGTTGGAAGGCTTATGTGTTTGTTAGGCCAGGAAGCCTAAGTGTTTGAAGGCCAGGAGCATGTTGTTGTACTTGTATGTATGCAGAATATTTAATAAAATATAAACACCACCAGGTGCAGACCGACCACGATGAATGAGTGAAGGGGGATTGGGCATCCACAGAATGGGCAAGGAATCAGGGGCTGGAGGTGGGAAAAAGGGGCTAAGTGTTGAGCCTAGAGGTCTTAATCCTTGGGAATAATATTTTAATATTATTCCAAAAGAGAAATGCATTATATGTTGTAACCTAAGTCCTTGTTGGTAGGACATGTGATTTCCAAACGGTGGAAGGCACGCACGTTGCAGGAACGCGTGCAGTTGCATGGGTGACAAGTGTCAACCTTGGCCATGCAATAAAAGGCCGAGATGATCCGTGTTGAGGGTTCCTCCTCCAGGGGACTCAGGGACTGCTAGAAGGGAAGAGTCTGACTCTTGCAGAAAAACCCTCGTACATCCTCTGAAACTGTCCGGAACCTGCATATACACTTGCGTGGATTGTCTGTCACGCATTCTCGACATCTGAGCGTGATTCTATCCTGGTTAGGGTGGATGGGGAAAGGATCATTCTGCCGGGGGGTGGGGAGAGTCTGTGTAATTTCCCTGCGGAAAATTGCTTCTCAGGAAATTCCGAAAATGAACACCGTGAGATCATCCTGTGACTGTTGAACCGGTTTGGGGAAAGCCTGTGTCTATTTTTCCCATGGGTTGTTGTGACCACGCGGTACGGGACTACGTGTGGCTTGTTGGCATGTGAGCGACTCCTCCAGGTGAGAGAGTGCGCAGAGGGAGGAGAGAACTCCTGGAAGGAACCCTGTAGCTGCCATAGAGCTCAGAGACTTTCTGTCCGGTCTATTCCTGTAACCCAAGGTAAGGGAGACTGGCAGCCGAAGGACTGTCCAGGTGACAGAGAAGGTGTGCTCTCCTGGGGTGGAACAGGCATGTGGGGAATGAGGGTCTGTGGGCAGTGAGCGAGGGAGATTCTTGGGAGAGATTTATTTCTGGTGGTTGTGTATGACTGTCCTCCCTGTAACCTCAGCCTAGCCTAGGATTCCTTGCCTTGGGGTGGAGCTCGGTCCCAGCTCGGGGGTGACCCACTGATTGAGTTGATGAACAATGTGGTCTAAGGCTGGGAGGTTCGTGGAAGGCTTGCACTTGGTTGGTGGTTTCTACAGTTGTTAAAAGATAAGTATCTGAATTATGCTTTGATCATGTTTTGCATGACTGAGCTGTTTATGTATCATGTTTTCTGCTGTGTATATGAATTAAATGATAAGACTAAATGCTTGTTGAATATAGAAACAATTCATATGTTTACTCTGAGTTAAATGTGTTAATTGTGTTAAATGCATGTGTTTATACTGGCCTGTGTGTATAATCAATCTTAAGTGTATACCGATTGCTATATTGTGCGTTATAAGCCTCGGTCTAGCTAAAGGTACACTACAAATTGGTATCAGAGCGAAGGTTTCGACACTAAGCTTAGATGGGCCAGTGGAGCAGTCTTTGGACTAAGAATGTGAGGGGAAATTGAGTCGGGAGGACCAGTTTCAGACCCTGGTTTGCTTCGAAACGTCAAGGAGACACTTGACGAGTTTTGAGTAAGAACTCAACAAGTTTAGCGGTGCAGTGAAACTGCAGCCGATGTGGTCTATGGCCACGGGGAGATAGGTCTCTACACCCATGGTGTTAGAACCTTAGGATCTATTCGGGAGGGAAGGCGAGCCCTCGTGACCGTCAGATCTGGAAAAATGTGCGTAAGGATCGAAAATTCCTTTGGAAATGGCACCGGAGTGTGGAAATCGCGATACACGAAGTCTCGAGGAAATCTGAGCCGTCCGATTTGGAGGAAACGTGTCACAAGATCCTCTCTATCAGGGATTTGGACATCAAAGGTCAGAGAAGGGAGTCAACACTCCGTTGACTTCTCGCGTCTCGGGGATTTGTAAGACAAGAGCTCGGGAGCTCGACATTGAAACTCGTGAAGTCGCGAGTTGCGAGAAGCGATACCTCAACAACTGGAGGACAATGTGGGCCATAGCGAGGCCAGTGAGTGGAATACAGGTGGCACGAAACCTCGGGATCTCGCCGCGAGAAGTCCTGAAGTATTGGCGTTAGGATTCGCAAGTCGCGAAGTGCCGAGAGACGAGGTTCGTGTGGTCGCTTGGCAGAGCATAAGGTGGGACCCACGTGGTCGACGGATGGACATGCGTTGCCTGGAGATAGGAGTCGACACTCTGTTGAATTCTCGCATCTTGGGGGTTCGCGGAATGGGAGGGTGAAAGCTCGACGGTTCAACCAGCGAGGTTGCGAGGTTTCGAGTAGTGGAAGTCCGTTGAGGGAGGAGTCAACTCAGCGTTGACCTATCGCGTCTCGGAAGATCGCAACGGGAGGCACAAGGGTTCAACTCACACACCCACGAAGGCGCGAGTTGCGAGAGGCACTGACATTTAAGCCTAGCCTATGGTTACATGTGGAGAGGCCACTAACAAAGAAAAGAGCCATACCCTTGTCGCATCTCAGGTATCAACGTTTAGAGGAATGAGTCGAAAGTTTTCGACTCACGAACTCGCGATGTTGCGAGTTGCGAAAAGGGTGACTTGGGTTTTGTATATTTAACTGTCAGATCTTCGTGGACCGAGATTCCTAAGTTTCGAAGTCCCAGAAATTACAGAGCCAGACAGCTCATAAAACTTTGTGAAGTTGAAATGTCTTTCGTTCTTGTTCGTATTAGTTATAAATGTTGTGGATTGTTCATGAAATTTAATGGCCTGACAAATTTCGAATTCAATTGCACAGTGCGTGTGCAGAGTTCAACGAAGGCCAAAACTCCAGTTAATCAGTGCCGAGTATGGAGTGGGGAAGAGTGCAGATTACCCCTGAAATGGAAGACGAACGGGAAGGAAAGGATGTCAAAATGGGAGTGGAGGGATCGAACTCCAATGGGCACGGAAAAGAGATGGATAAGGAAGAACATATGATGCAACTCATCGAAAGATTGCAGGAAGATGCCTAGGCTCACCTAGATGATAGCCGAAAGCTCATGAAAATCCGGGATCGGCAGGGTGAATTCAATTTAAAAATGTTGAAGAGCCTGGAAAGAATAGAGAAGAAACTCGAGAAAGAAAGAGACTCAAGTACGACAGAGAGTCGCAGAACCCATAGGAGAAGAGGGAGATCGAGGAGTGGTAGCCGACATCTTAGTCACTCCCAAAGACATCCAGACAGGGAGACACACAGCAGTTCGAGCCCGTCCCCTACCAGGAAACATCGAAAATCTGGAAGGGAAGAATTGAAAGGAGAGATGAACAAGATTAAACCTCCAACATTCGATGGAGAACATAAGAAGGAGGAATATGCCGAGACATGGTTGCTGGGCATGAAGAAATACTTCCAGATGCAGAATTATTCTGCCCATGCAGAGGGAAGAATTGCAATGTACCAGCTGAAAGGAAAAGCGTCCATGTGGTGGGATCAGTTTGTGTAGGTGCAACACATCAGAGAGAAAGAGGTCACATGGAAGGAATTTAAGAGGTATTTC
>ML777327.1:1494820-1546922 GCA_009831015.1 Picea engelmannii | reverse complement strand
TCCTAGGGTGGTGGAAAGTTTGCATCTAACGAAGAGCAAACATGAGAAGTCTTGGTTAGTGCAGTTAGCCACAGGGACCAAGAGGAAGGTCACTGAATTGGTTAAGTCTTGTTCGGTGGACATGAAAGGAATGAGCACTAAGGTTGAATTGAACATTCTGCCTTTAGGTTCATATGATTTCTTAATTGGGATGGACTGGTTGGACCAGCACCATGCCCTTCTGGATTGTCATAACAAGAGGGTCACATGTCTGGACGAAGAGGGAAATCAGGTAACAATCCAAGGAATTCCCAGAGCCGTGGCTGTTAGAGAAATCTCAGCCATGCAGCTGAAGAAGTGTTACCAGAAAGGCTGTCAATTATTTGCAGCTCGGGTGGAAGAAGCATCCCAAAATGTGGTCTCGAATCTGGAAGACCACATGGTGCTCAAAGAGTTTGAGGACGTGTTTTAGGAGGTTCTTGGACTACCTCCGAAGAGGGACATTGATTTTTCTATAAATCTGATGCCTGGAGCAACTCCAATTTCAAAGGCTCCTTATAGAATGAGCACACCAGAGTTGAAAGAGTTGCAACTGCAACTCGAAGAGCTACTAAAGAAAGGTTACGTTCACCCCAGTGTGTCATCGTGGGGAGCCCCAGTCCTATTTGTGAAGAAGAAAGATGGGACGTTGAGGCTGTGCATTGACTTTCGACAGTTGAATAAAGTCACTGTCAAAAACAAGTATCCTCTGCCAAGGATTAATGATCTTTTTGATCAGTTAAAGGATGCGAAAGTATTTTCGAAAATAGATCTTCGATCTGGATATCATCAAGTGAGGATAAAAGATGAAGACATCAGCAAGACCGCCTTCAGAACAAGGTACGGTCATTATGAATTTACAGTGGTGCTGTTTGGACTGTCCAACGCGCCTTCTGTCTTCATGTGCTTAATGAACGAAGTGTTTAGAAATTATCTGGACAATTTTGTCATAGTCTTCTTGGATGATATCTTGGTGTATTCCAAGACAGAGGAAGAACACGAAAAACACCTGAGAATGGTGCTACAGGTGTTGAGAGAACACCAGCTGGACGCAAAACTGAGCAAGTGCTCCTTTTACCAAAGGCAGATCCATTACTTGGGGCATATAATCTCTGAAGAAGGGATCGCTGTGGATCCTGAGAAGGTATAGGCCATTCAAGAGTGGCCAGCGCCGAGAAATGTGACATAAGTTAGATCCTTTATGGGTCTGGCAGGCTACTATACGAGGTTCATAGCCGGATTTTCAAGGATAGCTCATGCTATAACTTCCTTGCAAAGGAAGGAGAAGAAGTTCCAGTGGACTGAACAATGTGAGAGCAGCTTCCAGCAATTGAAGCAGCTACTAACCAGTGCTCCAATCCTGAAGATTGCATATCCAGACAAGGATTATGTAGTGTGCACAAATGCGTGTAAGGAGGGACTGGGAGGAGTTCTCAGCCAAGAGGGATTTGTAATTTGTTATGAGTCCCGAAAGTTGAAGGAACATGAGAAGAACTACGCCACTCACGATTTAGAGCTAGCAACAATCGTCCACGCCTTGAGGAAATGGAGACATTACCTCATGGGCAAGAAATCTGAATTAAGAACAGACCACAACGGTCTGAAATATTTATTTGATCAGCCAACCTTAAATTCCAGGCAAATTAGATGGCTGGAATTTCTGTGCGAATATGACTTTGATATCAAGCATATCAAAGGGAAAGAAAATAAGGTGGTTGATGCAATCAACAGAAAAGTGCACGAATTACATGCTACAACCATTAGCATGTACTAGACTAAGATGAAAGACAGAATTTTAGAAGCTGCCAATGCTGATTTGTAGTACAAAAATCTTGTAGCAAAGCTACAACAATGTGAGAGACCACAGACCCAGGAAAGTTACACTTTGGGAACTAGTGGTTTACTTTTGTATAAAAACAGAGTGTATGTACCTAATGACCGAGAATTGAAGCTGGAAATTTTAAAGGAGATGCATAACGTGGCTTATGCTGGACATCCTGGATATCAGAAGACTGTCGCAGCAGTCCGAAGCCATTATTTTTGGCCAAGTTTGAAGAAAGAAATTGCGGAATACATCGCAATATGCATGGAGTGCCAAAAGGTTAAGGCGAAGCATAGGCACCCAGCAGGGTTGCTGCAACCCTTACCTATTCCTGAATGGAAATGGGATGTGGTAACAATGGATTTTATCACAGGATTGCCCAGAACAAGCAAACATCATGACTCAATCACGGTGGTGGTGGACAAGCTTACTAAAGATGCCCATTTTATTCCACTGAAAACAACCCACAGAGCAGCAGATGTTGCTAATATCTTTTTAAAAGAAGTTGCACGCTTGCATGAAATTCCTAAGACAATTGTGTCTGACAGAGACCCGAAATTCACTTCGAATTTCTGGAAAGGACTGTTCAAAGGATTCAGAACGAATCTGAACTTTAGCACAACATATCATCCCGAGTCTGATGGACAGACAGAGAGAGTAAACAGAGTAATCGAAGACATGCTGAGAATGTATGTGATGGATAAACCATCCAGGTGGGAGGACTACCTGCATTTGGTAGAATTCGCCTACAATAATGGGTACCATGCATCATTGAAGATGAGCCCATTCAAAGCACTTTATGGAAGAAAGTGCAACACTCCAGTGAGCTAGGATAATCCAGCTGACAGAACAGTAGTTGGACTTGAACTACTCAAAGAGATGGAAGATCAAATGATTAAAATTAAACATAATCTAAAAGCTGCCCAGGACAGGCAGAAAAGTTACACTGATAGTAACAGAACCCATAGAGAGTTCAAAGTGGGTGACCATGTTTTCTTGAAAGTGAAAACTAACAGGAGTTCCCTGAAATTGGGAAGTTGCGCCAAGTTGGCAGCAAGATTTTGTGGGCCATTTGAGATACTGGAAAGGATTGGGCCGGTTGCATACATGCTTGCATTACCTGCATCTATGACTGTACATAATGTATTTCATGTTTCACTGCTTAAGAAATATGTACCTGATGCTAATCATGTTATCGATTGGAATGTGATTCAGGTGGAACCAGAGGGTGTCCTGCAAGTGCATCCTGTACGCATATTGGACAGGAAAAGCAAACAGCTCCGGAATCGAGCTATATAACTTGTAAAGGTCTAGTGGACCTAGTACAGTCATGAGGACACAACATGGGAGCATGAAGAGGTTATGCGAGCAGAGTACCCGCATCTTTTTGAAAAATTTGAAAGGCATGTAGATGTTGTGTAAAGCTGCACTGAGGACAGTGCAAAAATAAGGGGAGGGGGATTGTAGTGTCCCCAAGGCCGAGCCCCATTGTAAAACATGTCTTAAAATAAATTGTAATATGTGTTATAGGCTGGTGAGCCAAGTTTTGTATAAGCTGGAAGGCTTATGTGTTTGTTAGGCCAGGAAGCCTAAGTGTTTGAAGGCCAGGAGCCTGTTGTTGTACTTGTATGTATGCATAATAGTTAATAAAATATAAACAACACCAGGTGCAGACCGACCACGATGAATGAGTGAAGGGGAACTGGGCGTCCACATAATGGGCAAGGAATTAGGGGCTGGAGGTGGGAAAAGGGGGCTAAGTGTTGAGCCTAGATGGCTTAAGCCTTGGGAATAATATTTTAATATTACTCCAAAAGAGAAATGCATTATATGTTGTAACCTAAGTCCTTGTTGGTAGGACATGTGATTTCCAAACGATGGAAGGTACGCACGTTGCATGAACGCGTGCAGTTGCATGGGTGACAAGTGTCAACCCTGGCCATGCAATAAAAGGTCAAGATGAGCCATGTTGAGGGTTCCTCCTCCAGGGGACTTAGGGACTGCCAAAAGGGAAGAGTCTGACTCTTGCAGAAAAACCCTCGTACATCCTCTGAAACCGTCCGGGACCTGCATTGACCCTTGCGTGGATTGTCTATCACGCATTCCCGACATCCGAGCATGAGTCTATCCTGGGTAGGGAAGATGGGGAAAGGATCATTCTTCCAGGGGGTGGGGAGAGTCTGTGTAATTTCCCTGTGGAAAATTGCTTCTCAGGAAATTCCGAAAATGAACACCATGAGATCATCCTGTGACTGCTGAACTGGTTTAGAGAAAGCCTGTGTCTATTTTCCCTATGGGTTGTTGTGACCACGCGGTACTGGACTGCGTGTGGCTTGTTGTCCTGTGAGCGACTCCTCCAGGTGAGAGAGTGCGCAGAGGGAGGAGAGAACTCCTGGAAGGAACCTTGTAGCTGCCATAGAGCCTGAAGACTTCTGGTCCGGTCTGTTCCTGTAACCCAAGGTAAGGGAGACTGGCAGCCGAAGGACTGTCTAGGTGACAGAGAAGGTGCACTCTCCTGGGGTGGAACAGGCATGTGGGGAATGAGGGTCTGTGGGCAGTGAGCGAGGGAGATTCCTGGGAGAGCTTTCTTCCTGGTGGATGTGTATGACTGTCCTCCCTATAACCTCAGCCTAGCCTAGGATTCCTTGCCTTGGGGTGGAGCTCGGTCCCAGCTCGGGGGTGACCCACTAATTGAGCTGATGAACAATGTGGTCTAAGGCTGAGAGGTTCGTGGAAGTCCCGCACTTGGTTGGTGGTTTCTACAGTTGTTAAAAGATAAGTATCTGAATTATGCTTTGATCATGTTTTGCATGACTAAGCTGTTTATGTATCATGTTTTCTGCTATGTATATGAATTAAATGATAAGGCTAAATGCTTGTTGAATATAGCAACAATTCATATGTTTACTCTAAGTTAAATGTGTTAATTGTGTTAAATGCATGTGTTTATACTGGCCTGTGTGTATAATCAAGCTTAAGTGTATACTGATTGCTATATTGTGTGTTATAAGCCTCGGTCTAGCTAAAGGTACACTACATCTTTCATTTAAATTAGAGGCTTCCTCAAATTTTTCTTTTTACAAAGTTGAAATTGCAGTTTTCTTCTTTGTTTTACTATTTTATCTTCCACACTCATGCATTATATCTCTTTGTCCCTGGAAAATAATGCGAGTTCTATTTGAAATTTGCAAATATTATGGGAAGATCTCGTAAATATTATGGAATCCACATACCCTTTTCCATAGAATATACTATCTAGATCCAAAAACAAAAGACATGAAATATGGTACTACACATATTATAATATATTATCAAGGAAAAAACAAGCTACATGAAATTTGGACATTTGAACAAAAAATTACAAGTTAAATGAATACATTAATAAAAAATAACATACTAACCTTGCAAGTTCAAAATCCAAGCTATGTAGATCGAGAATTGGATTTTTTAAACCAGTGGGTGACGGAAAAAATAAATAACTCAAACAAAAGCCAAGAACAATGTCACAACTATAGCAATTGTGTCACAAAGTCTCTTAAAGTCACGTATATATAGATCAAATAGTCAACTAGCCGTTAACACCGACCAATGAGATAGGAAAAATTTTCGTCGCTATTGCAACAAAAGTTCGTCGCTATTGCCACAGAAATCCCAACTAGATTAAAATAAGATTTTCGTGGATATTGCGACGAACTTTCGTGGCAATAATGACGAAAATCTCGCCCTGTTTAAAAAAAATATGAAACTAGTGGAAGCGTGGAAAATTTTTGTGGAATAATCCGCCCATATGTAGTAGGTAGTATGCATCAGATGGAAGTGTTTAACGACACGAGGCTCGGTTAGTTGCCAAAGGATTTTCCCAAGTGGAAGGAATTAACTATAATGAAACCTTTTCTCCTATAGCCAAAATGAATTCCATCTGCCTTGTTGTTTCCCTTGCTGCCTCACATAAATCAGAGGTCCATCATATGGATGTTAAATCTGCCTTCTTGCATGGATATTTGCAAGAAGAAATATACATGGAACAACCTCCTGGTTATGTCCAGAATGACTCTAACCTTGTTTGTCTCCTTAAGCAATCTCTTTATGGTCTTAAGCAAGCTCCTCGAGCTTGGTATGCCAAAATGGACAACTTTCTTATTGCAACTGGATTCTCTAGATTCCATTATGATCCTAATGTCTATACCAAGAAAGTAGGAAGCCATCTCATAATCCTTGTCCTTTATGTTGATGACCTTATCCTTAATGGTAGTGACTCAAAACTTTTAAACCATGTGAAAACCATCCTTAAGAAGAAATTTGAAATGACAGACTCATGATTTTTGCACTATTTCCTTGGCCTCCAAGTTTTGCAAACCAGTGAAGGAAATTTTATTTCCCAATATAATTATGCTTGTGACTTTCTTAATCACTTTCACATGGACGATTGTAAACCATCCCCTTTTCCCTTCCAGTCTAGAGTCAAGCTTGCTGCCACTTGTACTTCTGTCAAAGTTGATGCCACCTTGTACCGTTAGTTAGTTGGTAGCTTCTTATACTTAACTCATACCCATCATGATCTTTCCTTTGTTGTTGGTCTTGATTCCCGGTATATGCAAATACCCCATGAAAGCCATTGGAAAGCAACTAAAAGGATACTTCGCTACGTCCGTGGTACAATTCAGTTCAGGATACATTACAGTTCAAGGGGGGCTCATTTATTGGTTGGTTTCACTGATTCAGATTGGGCCGATGACCCTGATGATAGGAATTCTACTGCAAGTTATGTTTTCAGCCTTGGTTTAGGACCTGTCACTTGGGATTGGAAGAAAAAACATACTATTGCACTTTCTTCAGCAGAAGTAGAGTATCGAGCAATGGTAAATGCAAGTCAGGAAGCCTTATGGCTTTGACAGATTCTTTCAGAGTTTGGATTCCAGCAACAACATCCGACCAACCTTTGGTGTCAAAATCAGAGTGTCATCAAGCAAGACCCAATTCAACATCAATGCAACAAACACATCGAGCTACACATGCACTTCATCATAAAGCTCATCCATGATCAAGTTATTGAAGTTCTCTTTTTCCCCACAAAAGATCAAGTTGTAGACATTTTCACAAAGTCTCTTACAAAAGAGAAGTTTTCCAAACTTTGATCTATGTTAGGAGTTCAATAAGTTGTCATCAAGGGGGGAGAGGCTCTAATGCCTCATTCCTTCTCCTATTGTGTCACTATTGTAAGTCCTTCAATCCTATCCCAAGTTGTTCTTAAGGGGGGATGTTAGGATATTTAGACACTTAGGAGTTAGTTAAGATCTACTTGGTCTATTGTGTCATTAGGTAAAAATGTGTTTCTTTATTATGCATTAGTATGCATTTGTAGTTAGGAAATCTGACAGTCACAATATGTTCCCGACATAGAGTGATCTGACGGTTCATATTCTCCTCGATCTTAACGACCATTGATTCGTGACTTAACATCCGATTGGTCCATGATCTCTATTTAAAGAGCATGGAGGGTCATTTGTCGATGATCGTTTGTGAGAAACTCTCTTGTAAAATATCTCTGTAATCTTTTTCTTTTGCATTAATAAACTGCTCCAAGTGGCCGCATTGGTTGGGTCCGTGGATGTTTCCTCGTAGGGGTTTTACCATGTAAAAACATCGGTGCGTTTATCTTTGATCTGGTTGTGTGAGTGGTCACTGAAGGTGTTCGTCCTCTATTGGAATACCTATGTTGTCGAGCACTAGTTTAGTCAAATCATATGTGGTCTTTGGTATGATGGAAAATTTCAGGGTATTTTTTAGGGGCCAATTTTCGCCAATTAACCATTTTCACTTCAACACTTGTCTTATTTGTTTACACAAAATACACTTATACTGAAATATCCACCAAAATTTACAATTTTTAATAACAATTTTTATTTTATTTTATTTATTGAATATTATCATACATATCTTTATGTATGATTTTTTTATTGAATCCTTTAAAAATACCCTAATAGAAATGTTAAACAATAATCGTGATATTGATGGTGTGTTCTTTACGTGTAGTTTAAATGGATCGATTTAATTGACTAATATAAAAGACAAATATAAAAGACACCAAAAGAATATGGAATTTCGTAAACACCTTAATGTTGAAGGATGTCAATTTTGTCTTTAGCAACATTAAAACTGTTTTAATTTTTTTTATAAAGTTTGAAAATAGTGTTTTCAAAAATATTCTTCACTTTTTTTTAATCTCAAATACTAAGTTTTTTAAGAATATTATTCATTTATTCTTTACTTCAAATATTAAAATAAATTCTCTTTTAGTATGCTGGTATGTTTTAAACTGTTCATTGTATCCAAGAAGAAGATATATATATATATATATATATATATATATATATATATATATATATATATATATATATATATAAGTTACTTCTCTTTTCCTGAGGAATGTGTGAAAAGAAATACAATCGAAAACACAAGAATTGCTTACATAAGATTTTCATCCTGACCATGATTCCTTTGGAGTGATGTTCTACAAAGTTTTACAAGGACTTTTGTTAGGTAGACTGCAATATTTACTACTTCTACCAAGTACCAATATAATATATCTTGGTTGTGCACCATACACCTTTCCATCTCCATAACTATTCTATTCCTCGTTTCCATGGCTCATTTTGTTGGGGATCATATAGAGTGGTATACTTCTTGTGCATACCTTCCCTTTTGCATAATTCCTTGAACTAAGTTGAAACAAACTCACCTCCATTATCATATCTTAAAGATTTTATATTATTACCTATGTGTTTTTCTACCAAATCTTTCCACTTAAAAAAAAATATAACTTCTTATTAAGAAAGTAAACCCACATTTTCCTTGAAAAGTTATCAACTAGTACTAGGAAATACTTTGGTCCAAACATTACGGGTGTCTTTATTGGACCATGAAGATCATCATGTACTAGGTCCAAAACTCCTCTGGCTTTGCATGCTTTATCAATATTGAATGAATATCAATGTTGTTTTTCCATCTGGCATATATTTTAACATTCTTGAATGGATGGAAAGCCATCCGCCATATTAGTCTTACTAAGTACAAATAAACATTGATAACTTAGATGTTTATGCCTTTCATGTTAGAGTACATTGGTATTCTCTACTGCAGTTATGCATGTGTTTTTTTTTTGTATTTAGAATAAAAAGTTTATACAACCCTTTCTCACCAACGCCAAAAATTATCACCTTGTTATCACAGAGATTAGAAATTATATATTTGTTTCCTTGAAATTTTACACAAAGATTAGGATTTTTAGTTATCTCACTAAGAGATAAAATATTTGTGCTCATGTCAGGAATATATAAAAAATTGTTGAAAGTATAACTTAATGTATTTCTCAATGAGACACAAACATCCCCACATCTTCTAATACAATAATATCAATCATGACCCAAAGAAACAAATTCACTATGTCTCTTATCTTGAATGAAATTTGCATACTAGTCTTTGTGATATTTGCAATGGTGAGATGAACTTATGATCTGGATTATTTTGAGAACGAAATGAAGGCGGAAATATAATAAGTGAATACACATATATATTGCAAGAAACACAGAGATACAATAATACACAATTTTTATTAATAAAAGAAATGTACATAAACTGTAAAAATATAGAGTGAATGAACTCACTAGAATGGTGGCATCTTATCTCTGAGAAGATATGTGATGGCTATGTTCATTCGAAAGAAGATGATGATTACAATGAGGCTCCAAATGCATTTTTAAAATAAATAAAATCCAAAACCATAACCCCAGAAGATGAAACGCTAAAGGGTTTGCAAGCCTCGATGGGGGTAGTTGATACATCAACTTCCCGAGGGCATAAATTTTGCATACGATCTCCGTTTGGGGTGCACAATATCTCATTGGAAAGGTCTAGATGAGGAAAACACATTATGTTTGGGCTAACATCTTCCTTCAACTACATGTTAGGTGATGTCGACCCAAAAAAAAACATCATTTAGGGCCTCAAAACACCCCTGGAAACACCCCTGGAAGTTCAGGACCTGTAAAACCATAAAGAATTTGCCAAGATGGAAACCCATGTTTTGAGCCAGTGGAATAGGTGGGTGGCCACCGATATCCGCATGGATCAAATTAAGTCAAAATATCAGGTTGTACACTTTGCTAATTTATTTGGTGATGCCACAAATGCAAAATCATCTACTGTTGTTTCTTCATCTTCTTCAACAACATTTGCATATCTTGATTGCTTTTGACCACTTGCTAGGTCATGTTATCTTTTTTGACAATCTCTCTTGAAGTTTCTAGGTTTATTGCAATAATAACATTTGAATTTATATCTTTTGTATGCAATGGTAGCATTGTTCTATTTGTCTTTGTGTTTGAACTGTGCACTAAATGCACTCTCTATAGTGAATGAGGTTGATGCTTCAATTTGATCTAGACTCCTTTCCTTCTACAAAATAAATTTTTATAGATTCTCAAACTTAAGTGTTTGAGTCTCCCCAAGAAAATACAACGGCTCAAAAAATGAATCAAAGGAGGGTGGCAAGCTTCACATCACCAAAGGAACCATATCATCATCATCTACTCGCTTAATAATAGTAGAAAATTAATCACTAAGATCCTTCAATTGCAACAAATATTCAAACACTTATTCACCTTCTTGCAACTTAGCCAAAAAAAAAGGATTTTTCGAATACAATGCCTACCCAACTTCTGATGCTCAATACTTCTTTTTGTAATTGTCTGTAATACATATGTTATAGTGGCTTTTCTTACTTTTTGAACTAATGTGTTTGTAACTGGAAATTTAAGAAGCAATATATATTTTTTATGTCTTTAGCATAGTCTTTAGGATAATGTGTTGGCCTCTCTTCCTTATCTAGCATGATCTTATCAAAATATTAAAACTCACTAATGGTTAGTATATTATGATTCCATAAATTGTGATTCTTTCTGGTCAATTTTTTAGACTTTGGAAAGATTAAATGATGCAAACCAATGATTTCTAGCACAAATCGAGAAACAATATCGCAAAAAATATGATAAGGAAGACTATAATTCTATTCAGTCTTACTCAAACATGTCTATAGGGAACGAAACTAGTTAGAAGATACTTTATCAAAAGCAGGGACTCTACTTCCTTTTGGGGATTGGCACATCACTGAATCAATGGGAGAAGAGGTTTTTGAATACTACCACGGGCCTTTCATTGAGGTTATGGCTCACCCATAACTACAATAGGTTGAGTCATAATCTCTACCATCTTCATTCATGTTTTTCTCCTTATGTTCCATATCTATTTGATTTTCGACCCTGTTCCCAAATTATATATTAGAGTCTTGCTTGGATTGTTCCCTTTGGACAAGTTTCCTGATGTTGTTTAGCTTTTATGTTTAGTTTTTTAGTTGTTGTAATTTCCTGATTGTCTTATGTGAGACTAAGGGACTTCTACTGCTGTTTTATTTCTATAGGTGGTATCCTTGATCATCTATTTCCACATATTCCTATGCTTAAAAGCACCTACAAAATGTTTTTTTGTCTCTTCAGATGAATAAAATTACGCTTTTTTTTTTTTTCGTGGAAAAAAAATCAATGCAACCTTACCAAAAGGGAAAATAACATTGAATCTCCATTCACTGGCAAGATATTATTTCCACTCTCCAGATTGTGGCAGGTTATCAACCCTTCACACATTGGAGTGCATTAATAGATACACTCTCACAAAATTTCCAATTGAATACTTCCAATAAATCTTTCCAATCACCGATTTATTGATCGCTTCGCCAAACAAGAATACATGCGTAGTCCCACGTATTCTTGGAAGCATCTAGCGATCCATACAATCAGTGATTTACTTAACCATGTTATCCTTTAAAATTTTTCATGCATATAAAGAAAATGAAGATGCAAATAACTAGATTGAGGACACCAATAAGGTCATTGAATATCCCATGAAAGAGTCCTTGGGTGTGATCACTAATGCTATAGAGCGATATGACCTAGAAAATGCAGATAACAAGGCTAATGACACTGGGAAGGCCATTGAATACACTTAGAAGAATATGAATGAATCTCTTAGCCTTGAAGTGGGTAGAGTGGAGGATTCTGTTGGAAGATATATGAGGGCCATCAAATCTCAAGTTTTCTACAAAAAACATTTGTATGGCATCTATAGAAGCCTTGGCCACTCAACAATGCCAAGAATATGAAAAGGCCTTAATGCTTGATAGGTTTCCTCTACGCTTCCATAATATCCATCCTCTTTGGGTACAAATAAGTTGATATTTATAGATCTGTGGGTTTATGACATAGGTTCAAATATGAAATTGCCCCAAATTAATGCCAAGAACACTCAAGGAAGTCCATTGGTGACAATCTTGTTTACGACATTGAGGTGTCCTTCACCTAGATGGAAGTCTATGATTGTGTCATTCAACCTAGATGACAACCTTCCTCTCCATTAGATGATAGTGTTCTCAGCTGAAGTGTGGCTCTGATAGTAGTGTATTTTTTAAGGATTCAAATATTATACCAAGAATAGTATTCTAGGAGACTATTTCAATTAAAAAAAAATCATACATATAGATATGTAGACAAAGATTAAAAAAACACATGCTTAGAATATTTCCAATTTAAGCATATTCTATGTAAAAAATAGGTGATTTTTTATAGAGAAAATGGCCAATTAGTGAATGCATGTTTTGAAAAAAAAGGCTAAAAATAGCCAATTGGTGAAAACTAGCCACTAAAAAATACCATGTTAAGAATGATACCGTACAATATTAAACAATATAGCAATTGAATTCACCAACTTCAAAGTTTACATTGCACTGGATTCAATTTATAGCCAAATGACACCTCTAACAAATCACTATTCTTGAGTTTTTAGTAGATAATAACTACAACTGAATATCTTGGAAACAACAAGAATTTGTTGGTGCCATTATTGAGCCTCTTATCTTATTAATCTAGTAAATATTAGTTTAAATTCAAGAGAAAATTAGATAAATAAATAAGAATTAATATCAAAGAAAGAGATCAAGCTAAAAAAATAACTAGTTGGAAGAGGGAAAGAAGGTTAGGTTTTGGTTTAGTGGTTGAGATAAGGTATTGTCATGCAAATAACCTAGGTTGAAACTTCGATGGTTGTAGATCCATTGTGTGTGTATGCGAGGGAAAGTGTTTGACATATAGTAGTTGGTTTTGGTTTTTTATCAAAGTGGATTATCAAATATCCGACATACTAAGTTTATCTGTGTGGACCTTTATAGGATGCTTCATCTTTTATGAATGAATGTGCGTGTTAAGGTTCCATGTAATATTGATAATAGGCATTTAAGTTTGATAGTGTTTTATCCTATCTCCTTTGTTGAATATTATTAATAGATATATTTTAAATTCAATAGTCTCTTTAATTTGGTGTGATAGTGTTGTATTTTGTAATGGCAGAAGTGTCCTCAGACACACACTTTTATTCCATAGGAAAAGAAATTACATATGAGAATTTGCAAGAGTTTCCACCCGAACAACTCAACACTCTTGCAATGAGCTATATATAAGATAAATGTCCTAACAAACTCTAGTTATGGATCACTTATTAAATAAACAAGTGTCCATTGACAATAAATGCTATCTTAACAATCTTCTAACTATACTCCTAATTTTGAGCCTAAGATACGACACCTTTCTAGAGTCATATCTTTTACAACAATACTCTATTTCTAAATGTCTCCATTTATTAATCAAATATTCTAGATTATTAATTTAATATTCTAAATTAATAATCATTTTATTCTAACTATGATATTTGTATTTTGGATTATCTAACATTCCCCCCTATGATCCAAAGATACATTACAACAGAACCAGGTTCATCCCTGAACTTATTAAATTTTATTCTGCTAAGAGGTTTCATGAAAATATCGGAGATCTGATCTTCTGAAGGACAATAAATTGGATTGATGACATCCTTTGCAATAAGTGATCTGATATGATGATACTTGGTGTCCACATACTTTGTCTTTGAATGAAAAATTGGATTCTTGGCAAGCTTAATGGCTGACTGGTTGTCAATGAATAATGATGTAGCTTCTGCTTTAGAAATGTCGAAGTCCTGCAAAACTTTGCGTAACCAAACAATTTCACATGTTGCTTCCCATGCTGAGATGTATTCTACTTCTGCTGTAGAAGTGGCCACTGTAGCTTGTTTCTTACAACTCCAATACATTGCTGTTGAACCCATGTTCATTAAATAACCTGATGTTGATGCTCGATCATCAATACGTCCGGAAAAGTCAGCATCTGAAAATCCACCAAGTACAAAATTTTTAGTCTTTTTGTAAAGAAGACCAAAATCTTTTGTTCCTTGGATATATCGAAGAACTCTTTTGGCTGCATTCCAGTGGCTGTCCCATGGTTGCTGCATAAAGCGTGAAAGAATACTGACTGCATAAGATAGATCTGGTCGAGTGTTTGTCAAATAAATCAAGCTACCAATCAACTGTCTATAAATAGTGTTGTCTACCATTTCCCCTCCAAATTTTGAAAGTTTCAAGTGTTGTTCCATAGGGGTAAGAGATGGTTTGCAATCCTGCATTCCAAATCTCTAAAGAATTTTTGCTGCATACTTACTCTGAGAAATGAAAATATGATGTGGACGTTGGAATACTTCAATTCCAAGATAGTAGTGAAGTAGTCCAAAATTTGTCATCTTAAAACCTGCATGTAACTCCTTTTTCACCTGTGAAATATGATCGCCATTGTTTCTTGTAATGATCAAATCATCTACATACATAACAAGAATCACCAGATATTGACCCTGTTGACGGATATGCAAAGTATCATAAGATTCGCTTCATTGAAAACCAACTTTCCTAAGGTATTCATCTATTTTGGTATACCAGGCTCGGGGAGCTTGCTTTAACCCATATAAAGCCTTGATTAATTTGTAGACTTTATGTTCCTGCCCTGCAATTTCAAAACCTGGTGGTTTTTGCATATATACATCTTCCTGTAAGTCTCCGTTGAGAAAAACACTTTTTACATCCATTTGATCAACTTTCCAACCTTTCTGAGCGGCCAATGCAAATGTTAATCAGATGGTATTCCATTTAGCTGTAGCAGCAAAATTTTCCTTATAATCAATGCCTTCCTGCTGCAAAACCTTTAGCCACAAGTCATGCTTTATACTTGTCAATTTATCCATGTTGGTTGTATTTAATTTTGTAAACCCATTTGCATCCGATGGGTTTAACACTTGTAGGACAATCAACAAGTTTCCAAGTGTTGTTATCAATTACTGTTTGATACTCTTCAATCATAGCCTATTGCCATTCTTTATGTTTTACTGCTACTCTGTATGTGGAAGGTTCAGTAAAATCATTTGCTATCAAGGCATAATTTTCTTCACTGTTGTGTGATCCCCTTGTTCCTGTTTTATTATTACTCATCAGGCTTGACATCTTTCAAAAGTTGAATTGCCCATTTTGGTAGTTGATGTTCACTTGTTTGGGGATCTGAATTTCCATTATTGTAAATTGGATTAATGTAAACTGATGTTCATCGATCAGTTGAAGATTTTGGAGGTGGAGAATCATTATCATATGAACTGCCGCTGCTAGGAGAGTTTGAGGAACTGATGGAAGATCCAGATGATGTTGTTGAAGTAAATGGACTGGATGTATCATCTTCAGATGAAGGAAAATCAAGTTCATACCAATTATGTGAATTTGGTTGAATTTGAATTTTTCCTTTTCTTTGATTTCCTTTAGTTTCTAACTTTTGAAGAAGACTCTCTATTTCTCCAACACTCTTACTTTCAGTTTCATCAAAAACTACATCCCTTCTCACAACAAATTTTCCATTGGACAAAAGTCGGTACCCTTTCTTCTCATCACAATACCCAATCATTGTGCATTTCAGGCTTCTTGAGTCGAGCTTAGTTCTTTTTTCTTTCGGAACTAAGGCATAACATACTGATCCAAAATCTCTAAGATGTTTAACTCGAGGTTTGAAACCAAACCATGCTTCATAAGGTGTGGTTCCATCCAAAGAAGCAGTTGGAGATATATTCCTTAAGTAGATAGTTGTATGGATTGCTTCTGCCCAATATATAGAACTTAACTTTTTAAAACTTAACATGGATCTTTGGTTTGGTCAATTCAAATGTGGTGTTTGGTATGATGGAAAATTTCAGGGTATTTTTTTGGGGTCAATTTTCGCCAATTAACCATTTTTCACTTCAAAATTTCTCTTATTTTTTTTTACATAAAATATACTTATATTGAAATATTCACCAAAATTTACAAGTTTTAGTAATCATTTTTTTTATTATTGAAAATTCACCTACATATCTTTATGTGTGATTTTTTTATTGAATCCTTTAAAAATACCCTAATAGAAATGTTCAACAATAAGGATGTTATGGATGATGCGTTCTTTAAGTGTCGTTTAAATGGAACGATTTATTTGACTCATATAAAAGACACCAAAAGAATATGGAATTTCATAAACACCTTAATGTTGAAGGAGGACAATTTTATCTTTAACAACATTAAAAATGTTTTAAATTTTTTTATAAATTTTGAAAATAGTGTTTTCAAAATATTATTCACTTTTTTTTTTAATTTCAAATACTAAGGTTTTTAAGAATATTATTCATTTCTTCTTTACTTCAAATATTAAAAGAAATTCTCTTTTAGTATGTTGGTATACTTTAGACTGCTCATTGTAGCCAACAAACACATATACATTTCTCTTTGCATATAATTTACTTCTCTTTTCTTGATGAATATGTGCAAAAGCAATATAAACGAAAACACAAAAATTATTTACAGAAGGTTTCATGCCTGATCATGATTCCTTGAGAGTGATATTATACAAATATTTACTAGGACTTGTGTTAAGAATGTAGACTGCACTATTTATTGCTTTTACCCAGTACCGATATGATATAGTTCAGTTGTGCACCATGCACCTTTCCATCTCCACAACTATCCCATTCCTCCTTTCTATGACTCCATTTTTCTAGGGAGTTTTTAGAGTAGTACACTTTCTGTGTATACCTTCCTTTTTGTATAATTCCTTGAACTAAGTTGAAACAAACTCACCTCCATTGTCATATATTAAATATTTTACCTGATTACCTATTTTTTTCTCTACCAAAGCTTTCCACTTTGAAAAAAAATCTTACTTCTTATTCATAAAGTAAACCCACATTTTCCTTGAAAAGTTATCAACTAGTAGTAGGAAATACTTTGGTCCAGACATTGCGGGTGTCTTCATCATGTAGTAGGTCCAAAACTCCTTTGGCTCCGCATGCTTTATCAATATCAAATGAATATCAATGTTGTTTTCCCATCTGACATATATTTTAACATTCCTGAATGGATGGAAGACTATCCACCATATTAGTCTTACTAAGTATAAATAAATACTGATAACTTAGATGTCCATGCCTTTCATGTTAAAGTACATTGGTATTCTCTACCATAGTTTATGCATGTTTTTTTTTGTATTTAGAACTACAAGTTTATACAACCCTTTCTCACCAACACCAACAATAATCACCTTGTTATCACAAAGATTAGAAAATATAATTTTGTTACCCTGAAATTTTACATAAAGATTAGGATTTTTAGTTATCTCACTAATAAATAAAAAATTCGTGTTCATGCTAGGAATATATAAAACATTCTTGAAAGTATAACTTAAATTATTTCTCAATGTGACACAAACATTCCCACATCCTCTAATACAATAAGATCAATCATCACCCAAAGAAACACATTCACTATGTCTCTTATCTTGAATGAAATTTGCATACTAGTCTTTGTGATATTTGCAATGGCGAGATGCACTTGAGTCAAAATACCAAGTTGTAGACTTCGTTGATTGATTTTGTGATTCCACAAATGCAAAATCATCTACCATTGCTTCTTCATATCCTTTAGCAACATTTGCATATCTTGATTTATTTTGACGACTTGCTAGGTCATGTTGTCTTTTTCGACAATCTCTCTTGAAGTTTCCAGGCTTATTACAATAATAACATTTGACTTTATATATTTTGTATGCACTGATAGCATTGTTCTATTTTTCTTTGTGTTCAAACTGTGCACTAAATGCACTTTCTGTAGTGAATGAGGTTGATACTTCAATCTGATCTAGCCTCCTTTCCTTCTACAAAAGTAATGTTGATAGCTTCTCAAACCTAAGTGTTTGAGTCTCCCCAAGCAAATACAATGACTCAACAAATGAATCAAAGGAGGGCAGGAAGTTTCACATCACCAAAGGAACCATATTGTCATCATCTACTAGCTTCTCAATAGCAGACAATTGATCACTAAGATCCTTCAGTTGCAACAAATATTCAAAGACTGATTCACCTACTTGCAACTTATCAGGAAAAAAAGTATTTTTCAAATACAATGCATGCTCAACTTCTATTGATCAATACTTGTTTTTTAGAATTGTTTATAATGCAACTGATATAATGGTTTTTCTTACTTCTGGAACTAATGTGTTTGTAACTGAAAATTTGAGAAGCAATAAATATTGTTTATGTCTTTATCATAGTCTTTAAGATCATTTGTTGGCCTTTCTTCTTTATCTAACATGATCTTATCAAAATCATAAAACTCACTAATGGTTAGTATCTTACGATTCCATAAATTGTAATTCTTTCAGTCAATTTTTTGGACTCCGGAAATATCAAATGATGAAAACATGCCATTTCTAACACAAATCAAGCAACAATATCACAAAAACAATATGATAAGGAAGACTATAATTCAATGCAATCATACCACAAGGGAAAATAGCTTTGAATCTCCATTCAGTGGCAAGATAATACTTCCACTCTTTGGATTGTGGTAGTTTATCAACCCTTTGCACATTGGAGTGCATCAATAGATATTCCCTCTCACACTTTCCAGTTGAATAAATCCAACAATCTTTCCAATCATCAATTTCTTAATTGCAACGCTCAACAAGAATACATGCGTAGTCCCACATATTCTTGGAAGCATCTAGTGATCCCTACAATCAATGATTTTCTTAACCACATTAGCCTTTAAACTTTGTCACGCATCTAAAGCAAATGAAGATGCAAATAACTACACTGAGGACACTAAAAAGGTCGTTGAATACCCCATGAAAGAGTCCTTGGATGTGAGCACCAATGCTATAGAGCAAGATGACCTAGAAAATGCAGATAATAAGATTGATGACACCAACAAGGTTATTGAAGAAGTTGAGAACAATATGAATGGAAGTGGACAGAGTGGAGGAGTCTATTGGAAAATATATTAGGGTCATTGAATCTCAAGTGTTCTACATTTTTTTATTTTGGTATCTATAGAATCCTAGGCAACTCAACAATGCCAAGAATTTGAAAAGGTCTCAATGCTTGATAGGTTTCCTCTAGGATTCCATAATATCCATCCTCTTTGGGTACAAATAAGTTGACATTCACAGATTTGTGGGTTTCTGACATAGGTTCAAATATGAAATTGCCCGACTTTAATGTCAAGAACATTCTGGGAAGTTTACAGGTGTTGGTCTTCTTTACCACATTGAGGTATCCTTCACCTAGATGGTAGTCTCCTTCACTGAATGACTGTGTCCTTCAACTTGAATGACAACCTTCTTCTCCATTAGATGATAGTGTTCTCAACTAGAGTGTGGCCCTAGGGTATTTTATGAGGATTCAAGATTTATACCAAGAATAATATTCTAGGTGACTATTTCAATTAAAAAAGAATCATACATACAGATATGTAGGCGAAGATTAAAAAAAACATGCTTAGAATATTTCAAATCTAAGCATATTCTACATAAAAAAAAATAGGTGATTTTTTATAGAGAAAATGGCCAATTAGTGAATATATGTTTTGAAAAAAAGGCTAAAAAATAGCCAATTGGTGAAAAATAACCACTAAAAAATACCTTGTTAAGATTGATACCATACAAGATTAAACAATATAGCAATTGAATTCACCAACTTCAAAGATTACATTGCATTGGCTTCAATATATAGCCAAATGGCACCTCTAAAAAATTATTATTCATGAGTTTCTAGTAGATAATAGCTACAACCTAATATCTTGGACACAACAAGACTATGTCGATGTCATTATTGAGCCTCTTATCTTATTAATCTAGTAAATATAAGTTTAAATTCAAAAGAAAATTAGATAAATGAATAAGAATGAATATCAAAGAAAGAGACCAATCTAAATAAATTATTGGTTGGAAGAGGAAAAGAAGGTTAGCTTTTGGTTTAGTGGTTGAGACAAGGTATTGTCATGCAAATAACCTAGGTTCAAACTCTGATGGTTGTAGAGCCATTATGTGTATATGTGAGGGAAAGTGTTTGACCTCTAGTAGTTGGTTTTGGGTTGTTATCAAAGGGGATTATCAAATATCCAACATACTAAGTTTATCTTTGTGGACCTTAATAGGATGCTCCATCTTTTATGAACTAAGTTTGATAGTGTTTTAGCCTATCTTCTTTGTTGAATATTATTAAGTTTTTTTTCAAATTTAATAGTCTTTCTAATTTGGTTTTGGTGTGATAGTGTTGTATTTTGGAAAGGAACTTGGTTTTGTGAAATAAAATGTGATGTTTGATATGATGGAAAATTTTAGGGTATTTTTTAGGGGTCAATTTTGGTCAATTAGTCATTTTCACTTCAAAATTTTTCTTATTTTTTTACTCAAAATGTGTTTATATCGAAATATTCACCAAAATTTACAAGTTTTAATAATATTTTTTTTGTTTTTTTTTATTGAATATTCACCTACATATATTTATGTGTGATTTTTTTATTTATGAAATTCTTTAAATATACCCTAATAAAAATGTTCAAAACAATAATAATGATATGAATGGTGTGTTATTTAAGTGTAGTTTAAATGGATAATTTATTAGACTACTATAAGAGACACCAAAAAATTATAATTTTATAAACACCCTAAAAATGTTGAAGGAGGTCAATTTTGTCTGTAACAACATTTTAATGTTTTGAATTTTTTCATAAAATTTGAAAATAATATTTTCAAAAATATTATTATATTTTTAAATTTCAAATAATATTATTCATTTTTTTCTTTACTTCATATATTAAAAAAAAAATTCTTCATTTATAAAATATTATTCAATTTTTTCTTTACTTCATATATTAAAAAAAAATTCTTCATTTATAAAGATAAGGTGAAAATCAATTATATTTTTAAATTTTGTTTTCTTAAACTTTTTCCAAATCTTTAAATAAAATATTCATATATTCACTTCCTTATTTTTAAAAATTAATTTAAATGCTCCCTTTTCTCTTTTTATAAGGCTATTTACCAAATTTTATTATCTAAATTTAATTTGTTTAAATATAAACATTAATATTAAGTTAAATTTAAAAATAAATTAGATTTATTCAAATATAAACATTAATATTAAATTAAATTAAAAAAAAACTATTATTTAGTTTTAAACAACAAATTTATACAATATCCTTTTACGAATAACCTGGGAAATGATATTCCTAACTCCTTTATGGATACCCACTCCCTCCAAAAGCATAAAGTTGTTCCTTTCACATTTCAGTATTAAATGATGGCGAATTATGAATCCAATTGTTTTATGTCAATTGACCATGACGTCCTTCAATTCGTCAATTCGTTAAAGGAAGATGGCAAAAATACAAAGGATTCGACAACGAAAGATAGGAAGCGTGTTGTGTGCAATTCCATTCTCTTATATATATACAATATATATTTGGTAAAATAAAAACATTTATATGTATTATTGTAGAGAGTATTATTTTTTAATTTATTTAAAGATATTAGTTTGAGATAATATCTATAATATAGAAATATAAAAAAATATTACTCAATGACATATTGATGATGAATAACATATTGATGATGATGTAATGTTTTTTAGTATTTATATTATTTAAAAAAATAAAATTGGATTCAATTCCCATAAATAATATATTGAATTCATAATGAGTATATTGTTGTAATGGGAAAGGAAACACTGAAATGAATTGGTGTGGTTACTTTGTTTAAATACCATGAGATTTTGTTTTTGGAAAGATTTAAAGTGATGTAGTCATATGTAGTTAATGGTCAAAGTTTTGGACCAGTGATTTAGATCCTCATTCTCAGTTGCAGGTACATCTAATGCATTTAATGAAGCCTATACAACCTTTGTGTGAAATTGGGTGAATCAACAGATTTGGACATGCAACTACAAAAGAAACAAATTGATCATCAAAACAAATAGATTTCCTTCTATAACCCTTCATGCCACCACCAAAGTGTTTGAATTTACTTGACATATATAAGTGGTCCAATCATTGTGGTCACGAAGGACATAAGACAACACCAATTAAACTTATTGCAAGCTTCATTTGTGACAATCCAGTTTGATCAACCTCTATTTTCTCATTTTCTACCTCTGACACTCTTGCCTTTGCCTTTACTACATGCGGTTTTGTCATAATGACATTACATGACACTTCATACGTTTCCTTGAGCCATCTAGATGGTTCGCTCCAAACACTGAAATTTCATAAATTCTTCTCTAATGAGAAAGGAAGGGAAACAGGTTAGAAGAAAAGGGAATAAAACCTAAGGTATAAACATTCCACAATATGAATTGAAAGTACTTTACCTATGTTAAAGCTTGTAACACCCAACGAAATAACTTGATTAAAAATGGGTAATGTGCAAACATGAATGGTTAGATTTCATAATAAATATAATAAACTAAATGCAACATTTATTTTTACCAACTTCATTTATGAAATGGATCGGCAAATAGTTAGGTTTCAAAATGGATATAAGAGAAAACTCAAGCCATTAAATGTAATGCCTCACGTAAGATATATTGTTGATCTTTCGACTTTCTTTTGAAAGGATGAAGTGTTAACAATCTCAAGGTAAAAGGTTTTATTATTCTCATATTTATCATAGAGTAAGACAAAGAACAAGTTATTGGTAAAAGATTTTAAATGTGATTCATAATGTTATACATGTAAATGTTTATAATGTGTGTTGGCTTTCCTTTGTGTGTTGTTGAATTTCCTTTAGTTTCAGTAGAGACACAGAGGGCGAGTGCACCAAGGAACACCAGATAAGTCATTTAACACAGTCAGAGAAACAAATCGTTCAAAGGATCATTTTCTATAGTTTACCAAGTCAAACGGTTGGTGAACGATGGACTCTCGCACCTACAACTCCCACATAACGCTAGAAGATAATAGAAATTATGAAATAGGTTATATAATTCTTTTGGCACGAAGATGACAACTAAGAGAGGTGGTTGAATGGAGTTCCAAGTATTAATTAAACCAAGTTATAACCATGCCTTCTCCACCCAATGACAAGTCTCAGTTTAAGCTTTGTGCAACGATGATATGTTGATTGTAAGTGATACTTATTCATCCCTTTCCTAGCTCTCTAGACATGCATCTGTTTGCTGCACGAACACATTAATTGTAGGAAGTACAGAGTGGAGGGCAGAGGATTCCACATCTATGTATGGTATGGATTCCCCGTGTGTTGTTAAATCCCCATCTAGGCAATAGCATAAACACTTAGTCCACAACTATTGTTTGAGAGGCGTCCTGACAAAAACCAGATGGGGATTAGGATGGTTCATAAGTCTAGGTAAGAAAGAGTGAGAAGAGTGGATAGTGGTATTTCAGAGGTGGAAAGAGGAGAAAGCCTCAACAACTCTAACCTATTGTAAAAATATGCAACATTTTTCCTAGTTTTCCCAGTTTTTCTGAAAGACGATTCCCCTGATACACCAACTCCTGTTTTCCCCACCTCAATGTATGTTGCTTGAACATAAAGCTCATCAATATTAGTAGGTCCAAACATACATACAATGTTACGAATGTGTGCAGGTAAACCCCCTATATACTTCATAAGACTTTCTTGGGTATGTAATGGAATGTCTAACATTAATGCCATCTTACGGAATTCATCTGTGTATTCTTGCAATGTTTATCCCTTTCTTAGTTTAAGACCTTGCCATTCAATTAAATCCTTCTCTTTATAACCCAAAGGATAAAATTGCTTTTCAAGTGCAGAAACAAAAACTTGCCATGATGGAAATACATTACCCACTTATTGCGTGCCATTTTGCAACTTGCTTTGCCACTAGATGAGTGTTGTGCTTGCAAGTCAAAGTGATGCCAATTTGATTTGAGTTGCCTCATCTTTGATTTGTTGCACACTGAAATAAACTTCCATATGTCTGACCCAGTTATCAAGCCTCTTTGTATTGACTTCACCATCATACATGGCTAATTCAAACTTCACATCAAGCTTAAGTAAAGGCATATCATGTTTATGCTTATGTGAATGTTTTCTTGTGGTGGATTTGGAACTTGTACTTGAAGAAGAAGAAGTTGATGGAGAATAAGGAGGTGAAGGAGGAGGTTTAGGGGGATCCTCTCCTTATTCACTTTTGGCTTTTGAAGATTCACCTAGAATCGGTCTGTTCCACTCCAAGTAATCATCATATAAAACCTTTACCATCTTCGACATGGCAAAGAAGCTCTTTTGAAACTCTGTCTTGTTATGAGAAAGTCCCTCTTCCGATGCCATCTTCTCACTTTGAGAAGTTCTCTTTCTCGATCCAATCTTAGGATTCTCTTCGACAAGCTCGCCTTCACCATGATTCAACGTTTCCCTAGTAATAATGCAAACTCAAAAACCAACTGTCAACCTGCTTTGATACCACTTGATCCCAAAAGATCTTTTAAAGACTATGGTTAAATTTTTAAAACATGAGTTCATTAACCATTAGGAATTGAAGAAAGAGGAAGAAATTAATGATATAACATGGCAACCATAATAAGATATGCAGATCTGAAAGTAAGCAAAAATAATCAGCAAACCATAGCAACAAAATTGTTAACGAAGTTTGGAAATATCACCTATGTCTCCGGGCCTTTGTCTCATTGGGTGAGGCTTTCTTATTTCTCTTCAAAGCTTCAAAAATACATCAGGAAAGTTTCAAAAGGATTACAAACTAGTCTAGCTATGTTCTGCTAGACCTCAAGAACCCAACATAACTGACGGCATTGAAAACGGTTGAGCGAAGCTCTTGGAGTTGGCCCGCAAAATTCCTCTCCTCAATGGCTTCTCTACATAAAACTGACTTTGGCTTCACAATTCTACAACATTTATCCTCTTCTGAATCTGTTTAAGGTTGTCAAGAAACTTTGGTTTATATAGGCTTGAATTTGACAACAACCTCCCAACTTCCTCCCAAGATCTGGCCTAAAAAAGGGCTCCAGATCTCCTAATAATAGACAAAATCCTCCAAAAATAGGCTTAAAAAACATAAAAAATTATATTATATGGTCAAAACCCAAATTATTGGGAAAATGCAGAGCGCAACCCCCTTCATATGGACCCATGTTCGCATGGGCCTCTGCCAAGTGTCCGAGGGATGCTTGGCATGCTCTGCCCCTCGGCCTTAGCTCCTAGTCTCATGCGCATGGCTATATGGTCGTGCCCTAATCGTCCACATGCTCATATGGTTGCTAGCTCCTGGTTCCTATCCCTTGGTCGGTCGGGGCTGGCCCTCGCCGACCAGGGATTATTGTAAATTCTAACCTTGTACAATATCTACTGAAAAAAGATATTCAGAAAAGAACAGAAAAAATAAAATGGCAAATACAAACATTACACAAAGATTTTTCCCCTGGAAACCCAAACTGGGAAAGCCAACATATTCTATATTCATTCATTGTGTTACAATGTTTACAATACAAAATACATATAAGAGCCAGCGACATCCAAAACCCTAACCCAATGACCTGGATTAGTCCAAAACCCTAATTCCTTAACCGAAAATAGAAAACCGTCGGCAAAGAAACCATGTGCCGAAAAACCACCTAAATATAACGCAATCTCAAAAAATGCGGTTTCGGAAAATATGGACCCGAAAATATGGACACTACTACTTGTGCAAAGAATATAACACATACCCAACAATTATCCCCAATTCTCCTGCAAACTCACAACAAAAAAAAGTTTGTCATGAGTTGGTTAAGAACCAACTAGTATCCCGATCGATCTGACAGTGGGTGCAAAGACTTGGTGCAGGTGGAAGTCAGGTGCTCGAATCTCGCGGAGTAACAATTCTTTTGACCTAGCCAACATAGGAAAAATATGAAGTGCCACATGGTGCCCTCTGATTGGGCCACATGTCACCCTATGATTGGTCTATACCATCACAGTCAGCGACACAGTCATCGTTCAGTAATCTTGCCACATCACCTCCGTACAACCCAATCAGCTGCCACATTATCTTCCGTACAGCCCTGTCACCTGCCCAGTCACATGCTACATCATCCATTGTACAACCATGTGTCGTGCCATGTCACATACGTACTGCACAGTCACCTTGCCACGTCAGCATCCATATGACCTAGTTGTTGTCCGTATAGCCATGTGTTAGCCTGTCATTGGGCCACGTCATGTACGTACTGCCATGTGTCATTCGTACAGTGACACGTGTCAAATATGTATAGTGCCAAATCAGTCCGAAAATGATGAATCTGGGTGACACGTGTCATCTCTTGGTGACACCATGTCATCATGATGACATCATGATGATGTCACTTGTCGTACTGGTGAAGTCATCATTGACATTGACCAATTGACTTTTTTCCTGTTTGAGAATTTGATCAAAATGCGATAACGTTCACATACAATGTGTATTTGAGGAAAAAAATATATGGTCAGAATCAATGCAACAAGATGGACTTCCTGGATCCATTTTGGATCACGTCTCCCCACTAAGACCTTTTAGTCCTCCCAAAGGGTACTAACCAGTCATCAAGTGAGGGATAGGCCACCCCACTTGTTTGCTGTCTTTAAAATCTGTCCTATGCACCTGTCGCATCAAGATCAATTGTAAAAATACCATGACAACTGACAATATATTGTTAGCCACTTGTACTCTGTCACATCTTACTGAAGCCACTACCATCCATGATAACTTAAGAAATAGGACTGCAAATGAGAAAATATATTTGTAGTACTTGCACGACATTAGCTTATCTTGAAGCAAAGTATGATTGAACTTCCATTCTACAATCATCTAATGTTCATGCTTAAGATCAATTGCTTGATTTGGCACAATTATAGGTGTGTTGCTGGCATGAGCTGCCTTCCTTAATTGTTCCATTGTTTGAAGAGATTGCGTTTCTTTTAAGTGATGAGCATGTACAACATATTCATTGCCTTCTTTGATTAAGTGATATTGATTCTGTTCCCTGTAAAAGATTGCTTTTTGATCATACGAATAAGGATTGCCTAACACCATTCACATTCATTGAGTGGCACCACACCACACATTACCTCATCCACAAATTTTGATGAAATTGCAAACTTTAAAGTGCATTGCTTTGTTATGTGCAATTTATGGTTGTTTCTTATCCATTTAAATGAGTAAGGTTTATGATGCATCTGAGTGTTTAATCCCAATTGTTTAACCACTTCCTATGAAATCAAGTTAGATTGAGATCCACTATCTATCAATGTGTCAACCTTAGTATGCCTCATTATGACCCTTATGTGAAACAATTTACTTCTAGAATTATATCCATCATCAATTTTACCTGTCAAACCAACCGCTATGATTTTAGACTCATCACACGAATCTGATCCCAAGTCTGTTGGCCGTGTTGTTGCTACAATTGTTTTCCTCCCTTTCCTTTCCTTGAACCACTTTGGTCTCTTCTCGGGATGCAATTTCCAACAATGGTCATCATCATGCCCTTGTTTCTTGCAATGCTTGCAAGATATATTTTCTTCCTTTCTTGTCACTAAATTTGCTTTATTTCCATTACCCTTCCTTTTGTCCTCTTTTCTGAAAAACGATTCCCATGATACACCAACTCCTATTTTCCCTGCCTCAATGTATGTTGCTTGAAAAAATACCTGATCAAGATTAGTAGGTCCAAACATAAATACAATGTTACAAATGTGTGTAGGTAAACCCCCTATATACTTCATAAGAGTTTCTTGGGTATGTAATGGAATGCCTAACATTAATGCCATATTAGGAAATTCATCTATGTATTCTTGCACTGTTTGTCCCTTTCTTAGTTTAAGAACTTTCCATTCAAGTAAATCCTTCTCTTTATAACCCAAAGGATAAAATAGCTTTTTAAGTGCAGAAACAAAAACTTGCCATGATGGAAATACATTACCCACTTGTTGCGTGCCATTTTGCAACTTGCTTTGCCACTAGATGAGTGTTGTGCTTGCAAGTCGAAGTGATGCCAATTTGATTTGAGTTTCCGCATCTTTGATTTGTTGCACACTGCAATAAACTTCCATCTGTCTGACCCAATTGTCAAGCCTCTCTGCATTGACTTCACCATCATACATGGGTAATTCAAACTTCACCTCAAGCTTAAGTAAAGGCATATCATGTTTATGTTTATGGCAATGTTTTCTTGTGGTGGATTTGGAACTTGTACTTGAAGAAGAATAAGTTGATGGAGAAGAAGGAGGCGAAGGAGGAGGTTTAGGAGGATCCTCTCCTTCTTCACTTTTGGATTTTGAAGATTCACCTAGAATCAACCTCTTCCACTCCAAGTAATCATCATATAAAAACTTCACCATCTCCGACATGGAAAATAAACTCTTTTGAAACTCTATCTCGTTATGAGAAAGTCCCTCTTCTGATGCCATCTTCTCACTTTGAGAAGTTCTCTTTCTTGATCCAATCTCAGGATTCTCTTCGACAAGCTCACCTTCACCATGATTTAGATTTGTAATCATGCAAACTTAAAAACCAACCGTCAACCTACTCTGATACCACTTGATCCCAAAATATATTTTAAAGACTATGGTGAAGTTTTTAAAATATGAGTTCATTAACCATTAGGAATTGAAGAAAGAGGAAGAAATTAATGATATAACATGGAATCCATAATAAGATATGCAGATCTGAAAGTAAGCACAAAGAATCAACAAACCAAAACAACAAAGTTGTTAACAAAGTTCAACAATATCGCCTACTTCTTCGGGCCTTTGTCTCAGTGGCTGAGGCTTTCTTATTTCTCTTCAAAGCTTCAAACATACATAAGAAAAGTTTCAAATGGATTAAAAACTAGTTTGGATGTGTTCTGCTAGACCTCAAGAACCCAACACAACTGATGGCACTGAAAACGGTTGAGCGAAGCTCCCAAAATTGCCCCGCAAAGTTCCTCTCCTCAATGGCTTCCCTGCATAAAATTGATTTTGGCTCTACAATTCTACAAAATTTATCCTCTTCTGAACTTATTTAAGGCTTTCACGAACCTATGGTTTATATAGGTTTGAAGTTGGAAACAAATCCCAACTTCCTCCCAAGATCTGGCCTCAAAAAGGTCTCCATATCTCCCAATAATAGACAAAATCCTCTAAAAATAGGCTTAAAAAACATTAAAAATTATATTATATGGTCAAAACCCAAAATATTGGGTAAATGCAGAGCGCAACCCCCTTCATCCGGACCCTTGGTCGCATGGGCCTCTACCATGTGTTCGAGGGATGGTTGGCATGCTTTGCCCCCCGAACTTAGCTCCTGGTCACGTGCGCATGGACATATGGCCACACCCTAATCCTCCACATGCTCATATGGTTGCTAGCTCATGGTTCCAAGCCCCTAGTCGGTCGAGGCTAGCCCCCGTCGACCAGGGCTTATCGCCAATTCTTTCGCAAACTCACAAAAAAAAAAAGTCCATCACGAGTTGGTTAAAAACCAACTAGTAGCTCGATCGTTCCGATGGTAGTTGCGGAGACTCAGTGCAGGTGGAAGTCAGGTGTTCGAATCCTGCAGATTAACAATTATTTTGACCTAGATGACATAGGAAAAATATGGGGTGCCATGTGGTGACCTATGATTGGGCCACATGTCACCTTATGATTGGTCCATACCATCACATTCAACGGCATAGTCATTTTCTAGTCAGTCTGCCATGTCACCTCCGTACAAACCAGTTAGCTTCCACATCATCTTCCATACAACCCTGTCACCTACCCAGTCACCTGCCACATCATCTACCGTACAACCATGTGTCGTACCATGTCACATATGTACTGCACAATCACCCTGCCACGTCAACATTCGTATGACCCAGCTGTCATCCATACAACCATGTGTCATCCTGTCATTGGGCCACATCATGTATGGACTACCACGTGTCAAATCCATACAGTGCCAACTAATCATGGAAATGTTGAATCTGGGTGACACGTGTCACCTCTTAGTGATGCCACGTTAGCATGATGATTTCATCCAGATGTCATGTTGACACCACTTGTCATATTGCTGATGTCGTAGTTGACTTTGACCAGTTGACTTTTTGCATGTTTGGGAATTTGATCAGAACATGATAACATTTGCATATAGTGTCCATTTGAGGAAAAAATTATATACTGAAATCAGTGCGACGAGACAGACGCAATGGTGCTAGTTTCGTCCGATTCTGAGAACTTTGATTTTTAGGCCTTCCTGGATCCATTTTGAATCAGTCTTTGTTATAAATGATGCTACAATTAGAATTTGCTACCTTTGTGACACACCATGGGAGCTACTGTGCTATATATAAGTCGGGACCATCGTGTTATATGTAAGTCATGATGTAAGAGAATTTTGCATTGATCTCTACTAGAATGCATAGAAGTTTAACATTGTTTTATGAGTTTGAAAATTTGTCTGTAGATGGTTGTTGTTGGCATCACGCTGAAGTGGAAAGAAGGACGATCGTGGGAAAGAAAGCGTGTAGAAATGGAAGTAACAATTGGAGAAAGAAAAACATGTGTGCATGCAAGAAAGCGTGCACAAGGAAAGCGATAGCTGGAGGAAGAACACCAAGTGTGCATGGGAGGAAGACCTAACGTCGGTAGGGTTAGGGTTTTGGTAATTTTCATTAAGAAGGCTGAAGATCCCGAAATGTATAAATATAGATACACAGGTATCATATAGAGGTTGTTGATTGATTGAGTTTCATATATTAGGTTGGCATTTTACAGTAAGGTTACCGTTTTATAAGGGTTCGGGTTCTTGTAACATACCATTAGAGTAATACATGAATGAAGGCGTTATGGAATACTGTTATGTACCATTTTTGTAAGATGTTGAGCTAGAACGGAGGAGAGAAGGTAGATATGAGGATTAGTTCACAGGCTGTAGAGCCTAGTGTGATCTAGTTCACCTCACATAGATCTTACCCATAAGAGGGGAATTGTAAGCGTGCGGTGCCGAAAATGCAGAACTTCCATAATAAAAGAGTCAAGAGACAAGAGCCAAATCTTTGTGGACGTAGCCCAAGAGAGGGTGAACCACGGTAATAACTGTGTAATGTAATGAATGTATGCATCTCTTTACTTTCTTTCAACAATTATTGTTATGCTTAATAAATGAGTTAATACATTGTTATGGAACATGAATATGCTGCTCAGGAAGTAACCTGTGTAATGGAAATATGTACCTGTGAGGAATAGGTAGATTACCTTCATAGTTTGTAGTGCATGGCTCTGGTTAACAAACCCCTATCTCATACTCAATCCTAGGCTGTAAACACTTGAGTCTTACAACCACCCATTTAAAGCTATCTCGAGTGAGACTGCACAGTGCATTCTGTGTACTGTGTTGCCTTTTGGTTTACCGGGAGGGCCAATAGTTTTAGAGGCTTTGTTGGAAACCTGAATGACATGAACCTTGGTTCAATAACTCAGATAGACAGGTCGAGAAGACCGGACATAGAATAAAGAAAAACCAACAAATGGTCTTGTTTCCGTGTTAAGAGGAACAAGAGAGGACTGAGTAGATGAGATAGAGTGCATGAGAAAAGAATGAGTGAAAGAAGAAGACCACTGAGCCACTAGAAGGGAATGTTGAGACCTTGGAACCCCATGAAAGAAGAAATTGAATGCTGGTTGAGAACCAAAGAGCTAGAGTTTTCCCAGAAAGACAATAAAAACCCTAGCATCACACCTCGCAAATATTTGGATAAATATGTGTTTACGGATTTACACGAAGTATTTTTTTGTGATTTTACCCACCTACTACAGGAGTGGATACTAAGGTTGAAAGATGACCATGCGACGAATCAGATCCGACAACTAGATTGGACCCCAGTACAGGTTGAGAAGTTATAGCAGGCGAATAACAAATTCACCCGCGTAGTTGGCTTTTGGCTTGAAAGTATTGTGGCAGGCTTCATCACAGAGTTTGCAGTCGACACAACAAAGTCATACAGTGCAACAGAGCAAGAATTTCTACACAGAACGCGAGGAAGGTACATTCGATCACTGTATACTTCTATTAAAATATTGTTATATAACAAAGGTGTAATGAAAATGGAATCAGACAACTAGACTTCCCTGCGTGCATGGGGGAAGGGGAGGAAGCACTGACAGAGAGAGGATAAATGGAAGAAGGTGAGGATAAAGTCAAGAAGGAGGAGGAACTCTTGGACTCGATATTGATGGATGACAACCAACTTAAGTGGATCTTGGCGTCATTAGGAATGACACGTAGCAGAGTACCCTACCAATATAAGGAGAATACCAAGAAGAGAGCCGTAGCCGTGAGGGAAGGCTTGGTGAGCGATGAGGAAGAGGTAGAGGATCTCCGGGTTGTGGAGCAGATTGAGGAAATCCTGCGCGCAACTTATGAGAGGAAAACAAGACGCCCAAGAACGAGAGGAGAAGGAAACCATCCTATCCATATTAATGTTAGTGTGGAACCCATAAACCCATGTGCGACTAATACACCAAAGATAACACCACCATTTAGACAACCGAAGTCCAGAGGAAGTCCGACAACAAGAAGTACATCTACTATAGGAACAACAACTGGAGGAGCCATTTCAAACAGTATTAGTCAAGTATCTACACCACATGGTGGAGGTAGTAGTTCAATATTTAGAATGGTAGGACACGATCCCACTATCATATTACTAGAATTTCGAGGAGAAGCAATAGAAGATCCTGAGAAGCACTTGTTCATTTGCAAATATATGGGAGGCAAAAAAGATCACTGATGAAGATACCAAAATCATGCAGTTAGTGATCACGCTAAGAGATCGTGCACTAGACTGGTACACGAGTCTAGACACAAACAATCCCCTTAGGATGAAGAGGACACTCACAGAAATTAATAAGCTATTGATTAATGAGTTCCAGAAGTTGAGCTCAGAGGATCAGTACATAAATGAGATGATTGAGATAAGACAAAAACCAGGAGAATCCATATGGGATATTTATCATAGATTCAAGTGACTGAAAGGAAAACTAAAATACCTTATGACCGAGATGCAACACCGACACGTGTTTTTCAACTCACTACTCCCACATCTAAAATATCCCTTACGACAGAAGAAGTTTCAGATGCAGGAAGAGGCTCTGAAGGCAGCCTTGCAACTGGAAGAGAACCAGTACCAACAGACATACCCAACTATTGAGGAATTGAAGGAGGATTTGAAGAATCTGACATTTTAGTTGAACCATAATAAGGACAAGGACAAACAATAATCCATTTGGTGTACCACATGCGGAATGAAAGGACACTACAAGAACAAATGCCCAACATTCACACAGTATATGGCCACAGGTATGCCAAACCCGCTACCACAGGGAGGATTATGGTGCGAAATATGCAAAAATCGGGTCACGACCCTTACCATTACACGATGATGCATAAATACAAGACAGTTCCAAAGAATTCATACTAAACCTTTTGTAATTCAGTGGGCCACGACGACAGAGATTGCAGAACTATGGAGCTAATGTGGGAAAGAACATTAGATTCATATAGAGTACAGGTTGGAATGATGATTGGGAAAACAACGCCCCAGTTCAACCAAGCCCCAGCCCCATACAACACTACTCAACAACAGTATAATACTGCACAATAAACCTACAATAACGTGTAGCCACAGTACAACCCAGGACAACCCCAGTATAATACTGCGTAGTATAACCAGGCACCACAATATAATGCGCCGAGAGGTGATCACGTAGGCTATATAGGAGCAAGATGAGCATGAGGAGGCTTCAGACATGGTAGAGGACCAGTCACATGTCACAATTTTTAGCAACCAGGACATTATGCACAGGAATGTCCACTACCGCAAGCGACTTGTATGTATGGTCGTGCATCAGATCACGAGACAGAGGAATGTATGACACTATTAGTAAAGATCCAGGAAAAGAAGAACCAGAACAATCAGAATGTTTAATGGATTTCAGCTGAAACAAGGAACGATGAACAAAACATCAATATAGTCACTCATGGAGGAACGAAAACAAGAAACAACGCAGTTCGAAAAGAACCAACACATACCCAATGGATAAAGAAGAACACTGACCCCAAGAAGCAGTTCGACGCGCTTAAAGAAACTGAGACTTTTAGGGAATCCAGATAAGAATTTCAGAAGGAGGACACAACGTCGACTTCAACTGTGCAACCAGTCAAGGAAGTCTCAGAATATGATATGCCACCATCGCTGGATCATACCAACGGAATGCAAACCAAGGGACAAGTAAGTACAATCAAAGGGTTTTTGAAATCATGCGTAAAATTATTAAGTGATCCTTCATATGTGAAAATATTGCAAAACATACTAGATAAATGTAGCAGTGAGACAAAAGAAAATCTAGAACAAAAAACTGTCAATCACCTACACACCCGGAGAAGAACAATTAGGGAATTTAGACTAAATGCTAACATTGGGGATTTCAATATGGGAGACATTATACCAGACCTAGGATCCGAAGTGAATGTGCTACCCAAGAAGACCTAACAATGCATGGGAGATCTAACATTGGGATACTCAAATGTCCAATTAAAACTAGCAAACCAACATAGAGTCCTACCAATAGGTAGACTGAAAGGAGTAACAATAGATCTTGATGGAGTGCGCACTAAAGAAGACTTTGAAGTCATCAAAAATAGTAGATGGCACAACACCGTACCTGACACTACTCGGTCTAGATTGGGTGTTTGACAACCAGACCATAATTAAATTGAAAACAAGGAAAATGACATTTGAATCTGGAGATTACAGGGTCATAGCGCCACTAGATCCATCAGAAGGGGAGAGGTTCATAGAACCCACTTGCTTGGACTTAGAGGATATCAACCAGTTGTACAGAACAACTACGCACGGTGAAGTTTACGTGAACCCAACTGCAGACGGGGTACTTAGTTGACAGAGCATTACTTCATGTGCAACAGACTTTGACAACAGGTTAGAAAACTAGAAGCAGAGACTACACGAAGTATCCATGAGAATATGTGCAAGAATAGATCATGCAGTACGGTGTATAGGCATAAAAATCAGAGAACCACCCAGTTTCCACGGAATAAATGATTTGGAAAAATTCTTGACACAGTACGAAGAAGCAGTGTTAGAGACCCAGAGACTGCTAGAAATTGACTTAACACTCAAGGCCACACCTGCAAGATGGTGGGGTGCACACAGAGTGACTATCACAGACTGGTATCAATGTAAGCGGTTACTGTGCATAAGGTTCGGTGGAGAACAGAAAAAAAAACAAACGACAGAAGTACGATGGACACAGAGCACCATCAAATCACTTGGAGGCGTGTAGAACACTATGGAAAATGACACCACCTGAGGAATGGCCTCATCACTTCATACATACTTTAGAGGGCATACTAGCGAACTGGTACACAGACCAGGAATTGCACAAAGGAATTACAACATGGCAGATATTGCAACAGAACTTCACAGTCACTTTCTCATTCAAGCATGAGAAACCCAACATAGATGGAACTCTTAGACATATAAGAGGAGTAATATTCATCAAAGAACCAGAAATAGAAACTATCATAGAAGAACAACATCGAAATAAGTAGATAGTTAAGGAACTACTGTCATGTTACCATGTATAGGAGGAAGCACCAGACAAAGATGACATGCGCAATATTTAGATTGAAGAAGTAGAAGGCGAAAGAGATGTGGAGGGACCACCCATAGAATTCGAAGTCATTTCCGCACCAATCAAGGTAAATAAAGTTAACATCGGAACATCTGAACATCCCAAAATGGCCAACATTGGAGATTACTGGGATGAGCCAACAGTAGAAAGCATCACATAGTTGTTGCACGAATACAACGACTTGTTTCCTACAACATTTATAGAGATGAAGGGTATAGCAGGAGAACTGGGAGAGATGAAGATACCACTCAAACCTGAAGTGAGACCGATTAGACAACGACCATATAGACTGAACCCCATATATAAACAAAAAGTTAAAGAGGAGATCGACCAGATGCTCGAAGCCAACATAATCGAACTAGTCGAGGAATCAGAATGGATAAGCTCGATGGTAGTACAAGACAATAAACAAGGAAGAGGGATTATGATATGCATCAAATTGAGGAAGTTGAATGATGCATTCCTACACGACCCATTCCCTACACCATTCACGGATGAAGTGTTAGAGAATGTGGGGGGACATGAAGCTTACTCATTCACTGGAGGATTCTCAGGCTACCATTAGATTAAGATAGAATAGGAGGAAAAATACAAGACCACGCTCGCGACGGAATGGGGATTTTACCAATATACAATCATGTCATTTGGACTGAAGAATGAACCAACAATATTATCCAGAGTGGTTATCACAACATTTAAAGAATTCATCCATCAGTTTCTCAAAGTATACTTGGATGATTGGACAGTCTATATTCTGTTGAAAAACCATTTGGAAGTTTTTCGCTTGATGCTAGAACAATGCAGACAATGTCAGGTATCACTAAACATAAATAAATATATATTTGGAACACCGTTTGGGATACTACTAGGCCATATAGTATGCAAACATGGGCTATTGGTCGATCCGACAAATATTGCAGTCATTGTCAATTTACCAACACCAAAAACAATCCGTCAGCTATGAGCGACATTAGGACACACATGATACTACATGAAATTCATCAAAGGATATGTGTAGATCACAACACCAATGGAAAAAATGTCAAGGAAGGATACAAAGTACCAATGGAACGACGAGTGTCAACACGGTCTGGATACTCTGAAGGAAAATATGGTTACTGCACTAATATTATTATTTCCAGACTGGGAAAATACATTCCATGTGCATGTAGATGCATCAATGATAGCACTTAGAGATATCTTAGCGCAACTAGGAGTAGGAGACTTGGATGACCCGATAGAATTCGTAAGAAGAAAACTATCAGACTCAGAACATAATTAGAACACGACGGAAAGAGAAGGCCTAGATATGGTTTACGTACTGCAGAAGTTCATAAATTACTTATTGGGAAAACATTTTAAGATGTTTACAGATCACTCAGCCCTGAAGTACCTAGTCAACAAGACAGTGTTGAGGGGGCGAATCTGTCGATGGTTATTGTTATTTCAAGAATTTGACTTCGAAGTAATAGTCAAACCATGAAAAATAAATGCAGGACCTGACCACCTAGCACAGGTCACAAATGGAGAAGAACCCACGAACTTAGAAGACAACTTTTCAGATGCACAGTTATTCTCAGTACAGATTGCTGATGACTACTTCGTAGAGATCATCCAGTACTTGAGCACAGGTACTGCACCACAAGAATATACCACCACGTAGAAGGAGAACCTGGTAGTCCGCGCAACCGACTATCAATTGATCGCAGGACATCTATAAAGGATGGGCACATATAACATTTTACAAAGGTACGTATTAGAGAATGAACGACCAAGAATGTTAGTAGAAGCCCACAAGGGAATGACAGGAGGGCATTATGCAGGAAAAGCTACCGCGCAGAAGGTACTCCGCGTAGGATTATTGTGGACAACGATCCACACAGACTCAAAATAACACTGTCAGAGATGCGATGCCTGTCAAAGGGTAGGAAAAATCAACAGAATGGACGAGATGCCATTACGACCGCAAGTGACATTACATGCATTTGATAAATGGGCAATAGAATTTATGGGACCAATTAACCCACCAACCAAAATAACAGGGGAAAGATACATCATCACTGCGACAGAATACCTAACAAGATGGGCGAAAGCCGCACTAGTGAAATACTGTAGTGTAGAGACAAATTCACACTTCCTATTTGAACAAGTAATCACCAGATTCGGGTGCCCAAGAGTTTTGATGAGCGACCAAGGAACGCACTTCATAAAAAACATCATCCATGCGATGCTCGAAGAGTTTGAATTTCATCATCAGAAGAGCACACCATATCATCTATAGGAAAACGACATAGTAGAAGCCTTCAACAAAATTCTTGAGAATGCACTAACAAAGATCTATAACGTCAATAGAGACGACTTGGACCTCAAAGTACCGACAGTATTATGGCCATATAGGATGACATGAAAAAATTTGATAGGGAACACACCATTCAAACTAGTCTATGGCCAAGAACCAGTAGTTCCATTAGAAGTTTTAGTACCGAGCTTACGCATAGAAGCTATCACACAAATGACTGAATGAGGTGCAATATAGGAAAGAATGAATCATCTATTATCAATGGAGGAAATCCTGGCAGGATTCCATCAACAAGTACAGAAGGCTAGAGACAAATATTGGCACGATCGACACATCAAGAAGAAGACGTTCCAGGAAGGAGATCTAGTATTGCTCTATGATAGCAAATCATTTCAACACCCAGGAAAGCTGAGAATGCATTGGTTAGGACCATACGAGGTAAAATATGCAACATATAGATTTTCTATACAACTAAGATATTTAGCAGGCACAGACCTCAGACAAATGATCAACGAGAGCTGACTGAAGCTGTACAAGGACAGTTGACCACCCACCATGCAGTAAAAAAAAAAAAAAAGATGAAAAGCACGAAGCACGCCAGAGATAGAAAATCCACATGAAGTTTGAAACACGAATGAAAAAAAGGCAAGGACAACGGTTACATACCAAAGAAAAATGAGCGGGAAACAGAAAGTTGGAAAAAGTAGTATGACAAGACAACACTAAGCGAAATTAAGGCACGATAAGGTCTAATGGAACATCACATTAAACACACCAACTGGAAACGAAAAAGTAAGCGTAATGGAAAGTAAGAAACTGTTGCAGATGCATTGAACCCACAATTATGGTGGATTAATCACATCATGGAGGAAGCATCCTCGATAAGCTTCATGACAAGTCCATACAACACGCGAGCATGGAAGCAACCAGTCTATTCACGAAAGGAGAACAAGGAGAGAACAACAGTAGCCAGAACAAATAGAGAGAGACCACAGATCTCACCAAAGTCATTCAAACTCAACAAATGTTTGACATTCATCACTATGGCACCGTCGAAGCCCGCAGAACCAGGCCAGATAGCCGGACCGAACAGGGTTCAAAGTAGGTCATGAGGACCGCTGGAAGAAAACGAGCAGTAATAACCAAAGATCATCGATATCGATGAGATCCCATCCCCAGAGATGATACCGGTGGACTCTACATCGATACTAGAAGAGATTTACCATCCACAAGAAGAGGCGATGAAAGAGGATACGCCAACAATGGCATAGGAGCCTCAGAACGAGGAAGTGAAAACCCAACAGGAAGTACAACTAGAAAACACTGAAGCAGCCGTGGAAGTGAACAAAAAGACACATAATATGGGAGGAGAAGGGAAACCAGACGAGTCGCAAGCACCTAGCCTAGGTCAACCAACAAAGGAGACTGTTGGAACTACCTCGGCTCGGCCAGAGTGGCTTACAGGGGAGAAACCGAGAGTTGCTAGAACTTCGAACCAACCACTGCAACAAGAAGATAGAGTCCAGATACTAAGCTCACCTCGCAAGAAATCGACAACATAAATTGTGCTACCACACATACCAGATGTAGTACAGGTAGATCCACAACTACTGGGTCACGTTGGGAAGCTCAAGTATTCCAACCATGACGTAGCAGACGAAACCAAGTACCCGGAACTTGCGCCGATGGTTTTTATGCAGAACATAGTGGTAAACCAACTTAGAGAAACAATCATCCAAGCACATCAGTGGGCAGTTGGACTGGACAGAACAAGAATCTTAGGGTTGCTGAAACTTTCACATTTTGGCAGAGGCCAGTACGCGACAGCATGGATCAAGAAACTGTTAGTAGTCACACATGGAGGGGATATATGGCTAGACAAACCCATCCCCATAAATTTTGAGCTTATCGTGTATATAACAAGACTCCACAGCCAGGGCATGGATCCTGCATTGATTCTGGATGATAAATCCAAGGAGAAAGCATTAGCAGAGGAAATGAAGAAGAAATATGGTACTGCCAGGGGAACAAGAGGCATTATAATCAAATGGATCAACAATGTAGTGACACAATTGGGTGCAAAGATCTTAGCCTGTAAATTGTTAAGAAAATTTTGCAAAGACGATGTACCAACAAGAGTCATCGTAGTTGCATCTCAGTACGCAGAAGGCACCTCCGTGAGTTGGGCACCTTTTCTATTAAAATTATTCCAAGTGGAATGCAAGGATGTACAAGACCTTTGTACAAAATTCCATTATTCATGGCTGCTCACCCTCATAACTTTCATGGGATGGCGGGAACCAAAGTATGTAATTTTTTGTACTAGAACGCAACTAGTGGGAGCGAGATATCTATTATTGAAATCCTTGCCATAGGTTAGGAATAAGAGGGAGAATGGAACCATATTTGAAGCATACCTATGGGACATACATGAAGATATCAACCAGTCATGGAGAATAACACTAGAGGCTATCACGCGATATGGGGACATCGCTAACTTCTGTGCTACACGTCAAGCCATGTGGATACAACCAAGGCAGGATCCAGATAAACAATGGCTACAGATGTGCTACTACATCAGAGGGTGACATATACATTGTCATCAATGAATGGCCTGATGAATGGAGAATCCCATCCATTCCTTGGGAAGTACCAGAAAGAACATAAGAAGGAGAGGTAGTGCAGGCAGAAACACAACCTCTGCAAATCCCAATGCCCAAGAAACCAAGGACGGACCAAAACAAGACGACTTAGGCAGACGAAGGGTCAAAGTAGATAGGAACCCAGAAGGGGCAGAAAGCGACCAACAGACAACCGAAACAAGTAAGGGAGTGCAAGAGACCACCCCAAATCCCAACACATAGGAACCAGGGGGAACGAAAAGACCAGCCGTGAAGACAACAGGTGTGCGTAAGAAATCGAAGGCACAACGAGCATCACTAGACTATATGATCATGGAGGATGATGGAGAGGTGATCGCTAGAATGGTCCAGGATTGCTTAGCAAAAGACTTCGATCACACAACACATCATAGGGATAAACTACAAAAAGAGCTGGCACAAAAGGGACAACTCCTTAGGACACTCGGGGAGGCCCAAAGATAAAGTAGCAACAGAGGCATAGATCCATTGACAACATAGACCAACGAAAGAGTGGAGGTAGAAGAATGAGACCTATTCCTTCCAATGCCACACACCCATGCAACGGTCTACATAAAACCAAACACGCTGTGAATGGACGAAATCGTGGGACAAACACCACTAAAGGATTTGGACCACATCCAATTGGTCTTGAAACGGTTGCCATCAATGGAACTGTACAATTTGTAGGTTAGCGTCGACCACGAGATGCAGTCTCGAGCACATAAAAACTTAGTCAAGCTATAACAAGCAACAAAAAAGTAGGAAGCATTGGAAAAAGATTGTGAGTAGGCCAAATCCGAAACTCAGGAGGAGAAACAACACATAAATGAACTGGAATGAAGAGTGGGAGAAATTTTTGGGAAACTTCCAAGAACTGTGCAAGGAAACAAACTCCCAGCCGCAGAAAAGATCTACCATATTGCAGAGGCAATTGATCTATATCAGAAGGAGATCTAGGGTCTCCGAGAACAATTCACACCAACAAGTCCACTGACATTAAAGGAGAAAAGGAAGTAGGAAACAATGATGCAACTGCAGAAGATAGAGCAATAGGTTAGCATAGCAGAAATATTGTTTGATAAAGCAACACAACTTTGGACAAGGCTGGAGGAGGATCCGTAGATCCAACGCTGGGACAAGGAAGAGGAAAGGATCAATGCAGCAATCCAAGAACTCAAACAAAAGCAGAAGACCATATTGTTGATACTGAGAGGGTGGTGAATCAATATCAAGTAAAATTAAAAACCTTTTTCAACTTATACTTAAACCATTAAATTATATCCAATGAGAAATGAACAATAGTATAAGAGTTACACCAATACACCATAGTACACCATGCACAATATATGAGAAATAATCAATAGTTATCGTTCAAGGGAAGTAACGACTTCCAAAGGTAGCTACAACTTCCAAATGTAAAGGGAGGGATACACCTCGAGGAGGAAGATACAATCCTCCAATATCAAGAGAGGGTTTAATTCTCCATCCTTTCCCCTTCCTTCCACCCAAGAATATATGAGAGATAATAAAAATTTACATTAAATCATCACCATCAACCAACCATCACATAGAACCTGATAATGCTTCATGATAATTCTTCAACGTATGCAATTCTTCAATTCTTGGAATACTTTGATCCCGTAGATAATATTACTCAATGTATTTTCTGAAACTTCTCCAAGTGTCACACCTTGAATCCTCCCCAAAAGGAAGTTATAGAAAGAATGGTAGGCCTTATTCAATTCTGGTTTATTCAGGAGACCAAACTTGTATAGAATGCACTACTCTCAATATTTAACATCCGATTCTGAAAATCGCACACAAGAAACTATAGTCTGTACTATTTCCAATGAAACTAGTCCCACATCAGTTGTATTCTCTATGAAGAATTTATGACTATTTCACCCGAAACACCTGTTTATTGACTAGCTTCAGGACTGGTAAAAAACCCTATCTTCCATAGAGTGTATCTCCATAATTATAGTGAATCAAGAGCTGAAACTTTTACCACAGGTACATTGACATGTCTTCTCAATACCATAGCAATTTCACCATCTAAATTATTCTATAAAATATTTATAGAGAAAATGGTAAAATGACCTGAAAATAACATACCTTAGAACACATCACCAAAAGACTTCATCCTCCCTTTAAATCCGACCTTCTTTACTTTTGATTTCCTCTGAAATTCGACTTGTGTGTCAAATGAATGTATAATGATATGTATTTATACCATTTATTTCACTTCCTTTTAACATTAGGGCCGACCTGACACATTCTTATTTTGTAATTCTTTTATTTAATTATCTTCAGGGCCTACATGTACTTCCTTCTTCAATTCACTTTGTCATCTTCAAAAATTCATTTCTCCTCAACCATGAGGATCCACGTGACATGCCACATACCACCGGAAAGAACATGATGTATAATATCCATCCATGGGTGTTGTATCTACATGTGCATTTTCCTTCATGTCCAAATACCTTCATCAATCTTGTGGTCCAAAACCCATGACTAGGGTTGACATCAATGACAACAAAAAATCTTCCAACAATCTCCCCCTTTGTCATTGATGGCAACAATCATTCTCCCCCAATCATCATGATCCTAATTTCTCTCCCCCTTTGACATCAATGGCAAAGGGTAGGGATCCCCCCCCTGAGTTTAATGGAAAAATGTAACTCTCTTCTTTGGGGCTGCTCCCCCTGAACATGTGGCACTTAATAATACTTCATCGTTATTTTTGGTCTTTGGGACTTTTTCTTCCTTAGAATCCTTTTGTGTGGCTTCTATATTCTCTCTCTTCTTCATGTATAGGATGTATATGTTGTTCGGTCTTCTTGTTGCAGTTGCAACCAATCTTCCTGAGTTATTTTCTCTGATTTTACATTTTGGGGAGTCAAACATAAGAGTGTATCCTTGATCACACACTTTACTAACACTGAGTAGATTATGATTCATGTCTTCAACCAATAGAACATTCTTTGCTTTTATACTTTTTCTTCCAATCTCTACTACACCTTCTCCAAGTATTTTGGCAGATGAGTCATCTCCAAATGCAACATTTCTACCCTTTCTCTTCAAGCTGATGAATTTGTCTTGATCCTCGGTCATGTGTGAAGAACACCCACTGTCTATGTATGATTCATCTTCTTCTTTACATTCTTCAGTAGTTAATGCTATTCGACAATCTTCATTGTTTGGAATCTCTTTCCTTCTCCATACTATGGTTGGCATAGGGACATTTTCATTCATATTTCTGCAATCTCGTGCTTTGTGACCAAGATAATTGCATTTGTAGCATACAATATTTTTGTCCATCAATGGGTAAAATGAATTATAAATTTTGTTGTCAAATCCATGATTATTTCCATATCTTCTATTTACACCATTCATGTTTCTTGCGTATTTGTTCATTTCATTGATTTTGCAATTAATTGCCTTATGTCCAAAATTTTTGCAAGTATAACAATGACCAAGAAAGAAATTTTGATACCTGGGAGTAAGTGACCTTATTTGTGATGTAGTCCATCTGGGTTCATGATCTACTCTTTTGTAGTTTCCTTCATACTTATTGAAGCTTCTTTGATTCCTGAAGGTAGGAGGTCTTCTTGGATATTCATCTCTTTTGTAATCATTCCTTCTTTCTGGTATCCTGGTCCAATTATCATCAACTATATGTGTATCTATTTCTTCAACCTTCTTGTTGGTATTTGCATCTTCTTTGTATGAAGTTTCGCCCATGTAACGACCTTGATTTTTGCCACATGTTGATTCACTGGGGTGCGTGCATGACGAGTAGATGCTGACTGTCGTGACCGTTACCAAAATGAAAAAAATGGTTTAAGGGAGGTGCCTCCTTAAAAGAATGTCAAGAACTATGCTTTGCTTGATGATATGAGAAGGAACTTAGTTAATCATGTTTCTTCTATGCGCTGGCAAGAGCTGCGCGAAGTTTCTCTTCGACCACTTCACATTCTCTGAAATGTTTTTCATTCCTTTCTTCTAATATCCTTTGTGTTTCACGCAACTATACGATTGTGTCCCATGCCTTTCTAAGATGTCTTTTGAGACACACCATATTTCCTTCATGGCCTTGCGATACTGACATTTCAAAAGTCTTTGCTACTAATTGTTGTCTCAGTTCCCTATTTTCCTGGTAAAGTTCAACGACAATGAGTTGCACCTGCCTCAACTGTCGAGATGGATCTCAAACATTAGTGATGAAAACATATGTCCTCCTTGTTCTTCTCCGACTTCCTCGGCTTGTATCTTCTGCAGGCTCCAGCCGAATAGTGCGCATAAGTAATTCTTCGTCAACTGATTTTGCATGCTACTTGTTTGGGACTTGGATTTCCCTATCTTCCTTGTTCTTCCTTGGCCTGCCCCTTCCTTGAGGTATATCCTATTGGGGAGACAGGGATTGTAATTTCCTTCCTTCCTACACAGGTCCTTCCACTCCAGGTTTCACGCGGTGTGATATCATCGTTTCCACGGGTAAAGGGAAAATTCCCTTCGAATCCTTGGGGATCCCTGTTGTGAGTGAAAACGAATCTCAATCGATTTGGGGCTCGGGCTTGGTGATTTTTCCACTTCGCACACCCTTCTTATGTTTTGGGAGGTCTCCATGGCAGGACCAACATTTATCTTACGTGTGGTGGATTCGGAAAATGCCCAAGGTGGAAAATTCGATCAACCTGGGCTTGCGAGAATAATTACAAATAGTGCGTGAACTTGATTTTAGGAATAAAATGGGTGCAAAGCATATAAAATTTATAACAGATCAAGAAGAAGGAGGATCGTGCCAAGGAACACTAAATTCATGGTGACTGGATGTTTCAAATCAAACTGCATATTTTCCATAGCACATCCCCGCATGTAAAGTACATGTGATAAGGGATGCAGGGCATACATGATATGAGCGCCGCGATTTTTCATTCTCCCAACCTTCATACTGGGCTGATAATGGTTACTGCACTTGCCGACATGACTTATATTAACTACTTGACTTGACTTGGGGCAGATAGAGACTCCCTTCTAACAGGACCTGACTCTCTAGGAACAACATACCCGTACCATCTACACATGTTTCGACTCTGACATCCCTTCCTGTTTCCAAGGGCCAACTGACCACTTGCTGACTTCGACCCTTTTGTTTCTAAGTACCTAACCTTTCATATGTTGACATACAAGCCATGAGTCGACCAAAAACAACCCCAATTGAAGGAAAAATGGCAGCGCTAACATAGCTGATGAATACTTTGTTGATATTATTGAATACTTGAGTTCATGGATTGTACCACAAGATTTTAACACTGCATAGAGGAAGAATATGGTAGTCAGAGCTATAGACTATCAATTGATTGCAGGAAAATTATACAAAATGGGCGTAGAAAACATTTTGCGAAGATTCGTACTAGAAAATGAAAGGCCTAGGATTTTGGCAGAAGGTCATGATGGAATAGCTGGAGGACATTATGCAGAAAAATATACAACACATAAGGTATTGCGCATAGGAATATGGTGTCCAAAAATTTACAGAGATGCTAAGGAATATTTCCAAAGATGTGGTGTCTATCAGAGGGTTGGTAAACCTAATATAAGGGATGAGATGCCCCTAAGACCACAAGTACCTATGCAGGTATTTGAAAAGTTGGAAATAGACTTTGTGGGACCAATTAATACACTAGGAAAAAGGCCAGGAGAAAGATATATCATTATTGCAACATAATACTTAACAAGATGGGCAGACAGAACACCAGTAAAACACTGCAATGCAGAGACAACAACACATTTCTTGTTTGAGAAAGTGATCACTAGATTTGGTTGTCCAAGGATTTTGATGAATGACCAAGGAACTCAGTTTATCAATAAAACTATCAAGGCTATGACTGAGGAGTTTTAAGTATATCATCAAAAGAGTACACCATACCATACTCAAACACATGGAAGAGTAGAAGCCTTCAATAAGATCCTGGAGAATTCTTTGACAAAGATATGCAATGTTAACAGGGATGATTGGGACTTGAAAATACCAATAGTACTATGGAAATACAGGAATACATGTAAGAAGCTGACAGGACAAACACCATTCGCGCTAGTATATGGGCAAGAAGCAATGGTACCACTGGAATTCCTAGTACCTAGTCTGCGCGTAGAAGTAATCACCAACATGATAGAAAGAGGTGCAATGAAGGAGAGGTTGAATAAACTAATGGAGATGGAGGAGGATAGGATTCTAGTAGGATTTCATCAAGAAGTACAAAAACCAAGAGACAAATCCTGGCATGAAAAACATATAAAGAGGAAGAGTTTCAAGGAGGGAGATCTAGTCTTTCTTTATGATAGTAAATTTCTTCAACATCCAGATAAATTAAAAATGCATTGGTTGGGGCCATATGAAGTGAAGACTGTCACAGTTGGGGGAGTTGTACAACTGAAAGATTTGGGAGGCACAGAACTGAGAGGAATGACCAATGGAAGTCGACTGAAACTGTGTAGGGACAGTCGACCTCCTAACACTTAAAACTTATAACATAGTAAGAAAACATGTACATAGTGTATTCTAGTAGCAGTTAAGATAAATAAAATGAGAAAAACAAACCAAAAAGAGAAAAAGAAGGAAAAATAAATACAAAAATAGAAAAGACAGAAAGCACAAAAATACTGTAAAATACAAAGTGCAACATAAAGTGGACTCAGCGCGACAAATGGGAAAATTTCCACATGAAACATACGAGTGACACACTGTGCACTAAGGAAAGTTACAACATAAATATGCGGCACACTCAAAATGCCTCACGCACTAAAAAATGGATTAACAGTCAGAAAAAGAGAAAAAATGAAAAATGACGGTTACAACAAAAAGGCACCAACTGGTGGAATTTATGAAATTGAATGGAACATACTCATAAAGTGTCATTCCATTAATCCTAGCCAGGGAAGCTTCTTCGAGAAGTTTCACGATATTTTCTATATAAAGGGGAAATACGGGGAACATAAGACTTATTATGAAATCATGAACTTGTAGCGATAGAAAGAACGCAGAGATAAGGGAATTGACAAAGAACACAATGCAAACTAGTTGGAACCCATTCGAAAAAAACTTACCAGTACCCACGATGGTACCACCTAAGATGAGCACGTCGAGCCAAGCAGGGATGAAAACCAAAAGCAATGTTAGGGTACCATATGAAACTGCGAAGGCTGAACACAAAACCGTCTAGACCGAGGAATTCATCGATGTAGATGCAGATCCTTCCCCACATGAAGAACCAACAAGCCCTACACCGGTGGTGGAAGAAACACAACCTACAATAACAACGACCATGGAAATTGAACCTCACAATGGTGTGTAGGGTCACACTACAAATGATGCAGGCACCATACAACAACCTGGGAGGGCCTAAGAATCCCAATGAACAAATGGCGAAGCCAACGCGCACAAAGAGCCTGCAACACCAAGACCACCTAGAGAAGGGTCTACGCAGCAGTAGGAGGGTCTGGTGGAAGACATTACTGGAAGCTAGACTCTGACATGGAAAAGATATAGATGGAGGTTGGGACATCAAGTCAACCACCAAGAAGAAAGGGTAAACAACCAATGGCACAGTCCCCGCGCAAAAAACCCGATGCAACCATCGTACTACCACACATTCTAGAGGGAGTGCAAACTACGCCAACACTTCTAGGATGTGTAGAAAAGTTGAGATATTCAGTCCAAGAAATGGATGATGTTGGAAAATTACCCAATTTTGTGCAATAGGTATACCTGGATAGTATAGGAAAATTCCCCTTTGGATACCCAATCCTACAACCGAAACCATGGGAAACCGGCTTGGCCAACACATGGATTCTGAATCTGCTCGAAATTACCCATTTTGGAAGGGGAAAACAAGTAAACAACTGCATCAAGTAGTTGATGGATGTCCTCCATGGAGGATCATTATGGTTGGAACAACCCGTCTCAATAGACATGGAGCTTATTGCACTCATAATAGGTCTACCATTAATGGGTGAGAACCCCACGTAGTACCTAGATGACAAAACAAAGGAGGAATCCCTGGCCGAGGAGATGAAGAAAATTTACGGCATAGAGAGGGGCTCTCGTGGGATCATAATCAAGAGGATCAACGATGTAGAAATGAGAATGGACACCAAGCTCATGGCCTGCAAAATTATTAGGAAATTCCTTAAGTAGAAAGTCCCTGTTGGAGTCGTCGCAGATGCAACACAGTGCGCTAATGGAACTACACTCAGTTGGGCCTTGTATCTTTTAAACTTGTTCCTCGAAGACTGCAAAGACGCGTAGGACTTGGGAACATAGTTACACTATTTGCGGTTACTCATTTTGATTGTGATGATGGGGTGGAGGGAGCCCCCGTACTCTCATTTTTGTGACCAGATAGGTTGTTTCCGCGCAGTGTGGTACACATAATTGGGGAGCAAGTTGGACCCCAATCATAGAACTACTAAAATAGGTACCTTTCCAGGTACTTCAGTGAGATACAAGAGAGCATTGCGAACACTTGGTGGATTACTCCAGACATGGTCACACAATAGAGAGACATAGCCAACTTCAGAGCGACAAGGCATAATGTAACATCCCACTCTTGTGAGCACATGTTATCGACTTATTCTTTGAGGACACTTGCATGCAAGTGATCCGATTATAGTACATGGTTATTGTTTCTCTTAAGGATTCTTATGATGATGTTGATGTATTATGATTTTTATGTTATTTGTTATATGCATATTAACAGATGCTATTGACGAGTTTCCTTGAGTGTGCAAGACTCTTGACGGATTGTGGATGCCAAGGGCATTGATGGAACTCCTTGGACTCCAGATTGAGTCAGGGAGTGAATTTTATTGGTTTGAGTATTTCATTATTGCATATGTGACATATGATCGATTATATTATGATTTTTATATATGTATCATTGACAATGTTTCATTGATGGATGCAGGCTGACGATTGCTTGCTAATATGACTCACATAAGGAGTAAAGGGGCCATGTGTTGGAAGATTGGTTGTTGTCATTGATGTCAACCCTAGTCATTGGTTTTGGACCACAATATTGATGAAGGTATTTTTACATGAAGGAAAATGCACATGCAGATACAACACCCATGGATGGATAGTATACATCATGTTGTTTCCGGTGGTATGTGGCATGCCACGTGGATCCTCATGGTTGGGGAGAAATGAATTTTTGAAGATGACAAAGTGAATTGAAGAAGGAAGTATAGGTCGGCCCTAATGTTAAAATAAAGTGACATAAATGGTATAAATACATATCATTATACATTCATTTTAAACACAAGTCGAATTTCAGAGAAAATCAGAAGTAAAGAAGGACGGATTTCAAGGGAGGATGAAGTCTTTTGGTGATGTGTTCTAAAGTATGTTATTTACAGGTCATCTTACCATTTTCTCTATAAAAATATTTTCTGGAACAATTCAGATGGTGAAATTGCTATGGTATTGAGAAGACATATCAAGGTACTTGTGGTAAAATTTTCAGCTCTTGATTCGCTATAATTATAAAGATACACTCTATGGAAGACAGGGTTTTTGACCAGTCCTGAAGCTAGTCATAAACAAGTGTTCCGGGTAAAACAATCATAACTTCTTCATAGAGAATCCAAATTAAGTGAGACCAATTTCATTGGAAATAGTATGGATGGTAAATTCTTGTGTGCGAGTTTCAGAATCTGATGTTAAATATTGAGGGCGTAACATTCTGTACAAGTTCTCTCTCCTAAATAAACCAGAATTGAATAAATTCTACCATTCTGTCTATACATTATTTTTGGGGAGGATTAAAGGAGTGAAACTTGGAGGAGTTTCAGAGAATACATTGATTAATATTATCTACAGGATCAGAGTATTCCAAGAATTGAAGAATTGCAGAAATTGAAGAAGTCTCAGGAAGCATTATCAGGTTCTATGTGATGGTTGGTTGATGGTGATGATTTAATGTAAAGTTTTATTATCTCTCATATATTCTTGGGTGGAAGGAAGGGTCAAGGATGAAGAGTTCAACCCTCTCTTGATATTGGAGCATTATATCTTCCTCTAGGAGGTTTATCCCTCCCTTTACATTTGGAAGCTGTAGATACCTTTGGAAGTCATTACTTCCCTTGAATAATAACTATTGCTTATTTCTCATATATTGTGCATGGTGTATTGTGGTGTATTGGTGTAACTCTTATACTATTGTTCATTTCTCATTGGATATAATTGAATGGTTTAATTATAAGTTGAAAAAGNTTTTAAATTGTACTTGATACCGATTCACCCCCCTCTCAGTATCAACAATTGGTATCAGAGCGGGTTACCTTCAGTACAGTTTAACCACTAGAAGGAAGATCCTAAGAAGAAATGGAAGACAAAATTCCAAATGGGATTCCACCATTTGAAGGAAGAAATTTTGAATACTAGAGTAATAGAATGGAAACTTACTTGAAAGCTCTTGGGGAAGATATTTGGTTCTCATTTTCTTCAGGAGACAATGCTTTGAAGAAACCAAAGACTACAACTCAGAAGGAAGGAAAAAGGAACAACAAATTGACAATAGATACCATCCTGGATGGATTGACAGATTAAGTGAAATCTAAGGTGGGATCATGTGCATCGTCAAAAGAGATTTGGGACAAGATACAAGACCTTTATGCAAGGGAAGAAGCAAAAGAAGAAGAAGTTGAAGCAAATTACAACATCTCAGATTTCAAAGAAGAAAATAGAGGTCAGTTCTTTTGCTCTAATTGTGAAGGAGTAGGAAATGTTGAATTTGAATGTCCTCATCCAAGGATTGAAAGAGATGACATCGAAGAAGAAAATTCCAATGAAGAAGAAGAAAATCATGAAGCATAAATTATTCAACAAGAAGATAAGAATATTAAAAAATTGAAGTATGTTGAGATTGAAAATAGCAAGCTCAAAGACACGCATAGAAAACTAAGAAGTGAATTGGGTAGTTGTGAAAAGACAGTTGTAAGCTTGAAGAAACAATTAGAAGACTTTGAAAAACTAAGAGAAGAAAACATTTCCTTGAAAACTCTACTCGAAGAATATAGAAGAATAGGAGAAGTAAGGAATGTCCAAATGATGAAAAAAGAAGAAGATTGTGAGAAACTTGAACAAGAAGTTGTCTCACTAAGGAAGAGCTTATGAAACTCTCAAGTTCCAAAAGACTTAACACATATTGGATGCATGGGTGAAACTTCATACAAAGAAGATGCAAATACCAACAAGAAGGTTGAAGAAAGAGCTACACAGACAATTGATGAGAAGTGGACCAGGATACCAGAAAGA
>ML777327.1:1461475-1494770 GCA_009831015.1 Picea engelmannii | reverse complement strand
GAGATTCCAAACAATGAAGATTGTCAAATAGCATTGACCGCTGAAAAATGTAAAGAATAAGATGAATGGTACATAGACAGTGGATGTTCTTCACACATGACTGGGGATCAAGACAAATTCATCAGCTTGAAGAGAAAGGGTGGAAATGTTGCATTTGGATATGACTCATCTGCCAAAATACTTGGAGAAGTTGTAGTAGAGCTTGGAAGAAAACATGTAAAAGATACTTAGTGTTAGTAAAATGTGTTATAAAGGATACACTCTTACGTTTGACTCCTGAAAATGTAAAATCAGAGACAATAACTCAGGAATATTGGTTGCAACTACAACAAGAATATCGAACAACATATACATCCTAGACATGAAGAAGAGAGAAGACAAAAGCCACACAAAAGGATTCCAAGGAAGAAAAAGTCCCAAAGACCAAAAATAAGGATGAAGTATTATTGAGTGCCACATGTTCAGGGGGAGCAACACCAAAGAAGAGAGTTACCTTTTTCAATTAAACTCAGGGGGAGAAGCCCTACCCTTTTCCATTTATGTCAAAGGACGAGATAAATTGGGATCATGATGATAGGGGGAGCATGAGTGTTTCCATCAATGACAAAGGGGGAGATTGTTGGAAGATTGGTTGTTGTCATTGATGTCAACCTTAGTCATTGGTTTTGGACCACAAGATTGATGAAGGTATTTGGACATGAAGGACAATGCACATGCATATACAACACCCATGTATGGATAGTATACATCATGTTATTTCCGGTGGTATGTGGCACATCACATGGATCCTCATGGTTGAGGATAAATGAATTTTTGAGGATGACAAAGTGAATTGAAGAAGGAAGTACAGGTCGGCCCTAATGTTAAAATAAAGTGACATAAATGGTATAAATACATATCATTATACATTCATTTTAAACACCAGTCGAATTGCAGAAAAAAGCAGAAGTAAAGAAGGCCGTATTTCAAGGGAGGATGAAGTGTTTTGGTGATGTGTTCTAAGGTATGTTATTTACAGGTCATCTTACCATTTTAGCTATAACTTTTTTTATAGAACGATTCAGATGGGAAAATTGCTATGGTATTGAGAAGTCATATCAAGGTACCTGTGGTAAACGTTTCAGCTCTTGATTCACTACAATTATGGAGATACACTCTGTGGATGATAAGGGGTTTTGACCAGTCCTGAAGCTATTCATAAACAAGTGTTCCGGGTACAACAGTCATAACTTCTTCAAAGAGAATACAAATGAAGTGAGACTAATTTCATTGGAAATTATATGGTCTGTAGTTTCTTATGTGCGAGTTTCAGAATTGGATGTTAAATATTGAGCATGCAACATTCTGTACAAGTTTGGTCTCCTGAAAAAACTAGAATTGAATAAAGTCTACCATTCTCTCTATAACTTCTTTTTGGGGAGGATTCAAGGAGTGAAAATTGGAGGAGTTTCAGAGAATACATTGAGTAATATTATCTACAGTATCAGAGTATTCTAAGAATTGAATAATTTCATAAATTGAAGAAGTCTCAGGAAGCATTATAAGGTTCTATGTGATGGTTGGTTGATGGTGATGATTTAATGTAAAGTTTTATTATCTCTCATATATTCTTGGGTGGAAGGAAGGGGCAAGGATGGAGAGTTAAACCCTCTCTTGATATTGGAGGATTGTATATTCCTCTTGGAGTTTTATCCCTCCCTTTACATTTGGAAGCTGTAGCTACCTTTGGAAGTCATCACTTCCCTTGAGAAATAATTATTGATTATTTCTCATATATTGTGCATGGTGTATTTTGGTGTATTGGTGTAACTCTTATACTATTGTTCATTTCTCATTGTATATAATTGAATGGTTTAAGTATAAGTTAAAAAAAGTTTTAAATTGCACTTGATACTGATTCAACCCCCTCTCAGTATCAACATCATGCACATAGATCAGATATTGAGGGAGAGGTGTGGCAACATTCATGTCACAACCTACTAACACCCCCACCATGGATCGAACTGTAAGTTAATGATTACCTATTTCGAGAGGTTCACGATGCCGTGAGGGCAGATTGAGATAGTCGCTCACGAAGATTTATAAGGGACGCATAGTAAGGCATGGTACTTATTTCTTAGAATCCCTTAGTATCTCACAAGGTTGCTCGGATGGAGTGTTGACTCCAAGGGTTTGACAACTACCAAAACCAATCAAGGGCGAATGGCACCCTTGGAGCACAGAGTGTGTCTTGAAGGGAATGTCGCGTAAACAAAATTTGATTCAATGAATCTAGGTGGCGTAGAAAACCTTGAGCGAATAATTTAAACTTGTAAAATCTTGAGCATTTCCGGATTTAATTAATTAATTAAGGATCGAAATGTTTACTTATAAATTCCCAAATGAAAGTCTAGTCCTATTCAAAAAACAATTAAACCTAATTGTAAAAGACTAAAACTGAATTATAAATTAAATAATGAGGGGATGAAGTAAATCAAATTAAGAATTAAGAAAAAATAAAATAAACCTAAAGATTGATTAATACACATATGTGCAAGAAAATACCAAATTGGAATTTAAGATAAGAAAGGAATAACACATAAACGATTGTGTACGCATAGAAAGGTATCTAGAGTCTAGTTAACACTAGTCTAACTAGAGAAGAATCCTATTTTAACTCAACTTAGATTTAGAAAAGGCATCAGTCATTAATTGAGAATAAGGGGAATAAAGAGACAACTAGGAGTGATTTAAGGAGCGCTTTTAAGAGAGGTGAGAGAAATTTGAATTAAATTAAATTAAATTGTGGATTTACTTGTGCAACTAAGGGAAAGGGTGACAAGTGTATGGGGGGAATAATTCAAAATTATTTAATTAAAAAGAAAATTAATTGTGCAAGGGGAATGTTTCATTAAGGAAACTCCTATAAATCAAATGGGAGGATGGGAAAGGGGGACATGGGTTATGGTTAAAGTTATGTTATATAAATTTTGACTGTTTTTACTTGTGAGACTTGGGATACCCAACTTGAGATATAGTGGTGGCCCTACCTTGTGAGGCAAGCTAGGAGCTAGAGAATTTCTGGTTGTGTGTGTACGTGTCCCCTTTGTGACTCGGGGGGATAAGGTGGAACAAGAGTACCCCTAGAGTTGGCTGGGAGGTACCGGTGAGGTATTGGATTGGCAGGAAGGAGCAAGAAGGACTAGTGTCAATTCAAGGTTGAAGATCAACTTCTTGGTTCAATTTCATTACGGTATTTATGAATAAGTTTATTCCTTTCTTGGTTAATGAGCTTTCGTTTTAAATTATTATGGAAATTTCCATTGTGGATGAATTGGATTCTGTATGATGATTCAATTGGAATATTGTTGGAGGAATGAAAAATTTAGTTATTCGAAGCTGAATCCTTCGCCATAGTGTTGTTATTCTTGTATCACATTCTATATTTTGTGGAACACAGATTATTTTAAATTCAATATTTCTCTACAACTTATATTCTGATTTAATTGAGAAAATAATTATATGTAATGGACCTAACCGAAATGTTATTATTATATTCTCGATGTCTGGATCTGGGTAATATGGTTCTAGATTAATGAAGTAGATTAATTGATTGAATCATATTGACGACTTTTGGAGAAGAGTTTAGGAAAAACCTTCACCTTGTGGTTTTATATCTCTAAACTCCATGTCCTCTGGGATTAATATCTATCGAAAAACCTTGAGGTATTTGTGCTACTGACCCCATGCCTTAGCCACAGTGGTATTGCAGATTACCAACTATGTCATCCATTTTTTTATGAAGGTCCCAGTAGTCGAACTGCTAGTGTGCCTTTCCTATCTCCTTCTCGAACATAATCCGAATGTCTTGGAGCACCCTTTTTGCTCTCTTCCACGGGGCATAACTCGAACTGTTAGTGTTCCTTTCCTATGTCCTTCCATCACAGAAACTGAATGGCTTGGAGCGCCATTGTTTCTCTCTTCCATTGGACATAGCATATAGATGGTGATAGGTGCCCAGCTTCTGACAATGTAGTGGAAACAGGGTTCGCGTGTGTAGATGTATGTTGATTAAATTTAAATTCGATATGTCAGTTTGTGATGTGTGTGTATAACTGATATTATTAAGTGACTGGCATGGAGCGACTGTAAACAGTTCTTTGTGGATGTCATAGATTCCTTCATGAACGTCATACAGTAAATTATGGTTGTCGATGGCATCTATTATTCCTCCTTCTACTCATTTTTCGTTCTTCATTTTGAAGAAACATATTAGAGTAGTGGTAGGGTAAGAAGCCTCCGAGTAGAGATTCTTTTTTCCTGGGTATTTTTGCAGCGTTTCTTCCATGATCCCTTGGGACTGGCCATAACATTCACATTCAGAACATATGTCTCTCTTTGTTTTTAATTTTTGAGAGACTTACTATTCAAGTTTAATTGTTGTTCAATATGGATTTTGTCAAACGATTGTGATGTGCTATTGTCCTTTCATATTCAAGTTTGTGTTTTAGGTGATTGGTTCGTGTATATATCATGATCGTGTATGAAAGCTCAGTCATACTATTGGAATTATTTTTGTAAGTTCACTACAAACCCTAGTTTTTATTTTTTTACAACAATCCAAAAAGGTTATTTCAAAGATAAGTCCTAGTCTGAGTGTCTCTTTTGCAAAATACACAAGGTTTGCGCTTGGTATTAACTGCATTTGAATAAATGGATGAGTTCTAGTATGGGCATCTCTTTTTCAAAATACACAAGGTTTTCACCGGGTCTTAACTACATTTGAATAAATGGATGATATGATTCTCACTCCTTAAGGAGATTTGAACACCTTGGTGGGTATAAGGAATTTTGTTCTAGTGATTAACCAAGTCTCTCTCGACTTACCAAGTAATCAAGACCCTGTCGAAAATCTTCTTCACCAACTAAACACCTTGCGTTACCCACTATGAAGGCCCAAATCCTATGCAAATATAGACTAACTAGGATTCACTTTAATGGAAAATTAATGTGACATATCCCTTTTATTAATATCTAAATATAAATTTTAATCGGAGACCATGGGAGCACCTAATTAAACCTATACCAACTATGAACAATTTGTGCAGTGGTGTTTTACTATTCTGTCTCTGCCACTTGACCTTTTGGTATATTACATTTTCTCTCTACCTCAGGATTAATCGGGCCCATCGGTCTCTTTGGGATGCTCTACTCTTGATCTACATGTTGTTCACTATATTGACACTTTTAAAGGTGGATGCTACCTCAAATAATGATAATATCTTCATAATCTTAGAAAGCAACATTGTTCGTTATGAGAATTCTTGGAGAGGTTTGAATTATATTCCATTTAGAGTATGAATAATTCTTGTTTTAAAATAACAAGAACCCTTTATGTAAGAATGGTATGGATAGGAAATTTACAAGGAGATTATATATATGCATGTTTAAGTGTACTTAATGTTATGAAGTATGAGTTGTAATTTCCATGTTAGAGTTTATGCATGTAATGATCATAGACAAGGTTGACTTGACTTACTGGGTTAAGGGGGATAAAACATGGTATATATATATATATATGTGTGTGTGTGTGTGTGTGTGTGTGTGTATGTATGTACATATACACATACACATACACATACATACATATACATATACATATACATACATATACATATATATACATATACATATACATATACATATACATATACATATACATATACATATACACACATATATATACACATACACACATATACACATATACATACACATATATATACACATATATATACACATATATATACATATATATACATATATATACATATAATCATTTATTGCTCCTTTAGTAGACACTTATGTTGTATTGTCATGGAAGGATCATTAAAATTTATTAAATATGAAAATGCTAGATGATCATGATACTTGTTCATTGTGTTGCGCCATTAAATAATGTTGATACATGCTTGATTGAGTACTTATATTTTCTTGTGCCTTGAATACTTGCTAATTAAGATTGATTGTTGATCTAGTCGGATTTCGGCTTGATTGCATTAGTGGGATTTAGACACCTTCTTGTTCCTTAGAAAAATCGCCAACCCTGAGACCTTAAGTGGTCAAAATCAATCGGATGAATCCTGGGCTTGAGCGTTGCTTATGTGTATTGGAGGGGATAGGTTGGTCGAGTAGTTATTTAATATTAAACGATATGGTTGATCAATATCTATAATTGCTTAAGTTGATTGTGATGTGTGGAACTGCGTCGTTATTTATGTTTATGTGTTGATCAGGTGTTGCTATCATTTATGTTAATGTGTTGTCTTGTGTCGTTATTAGTTATGATGATGTGTCACTTGTAATGCTTTTAATTATTATGTCATTTTGATTATGTGTTGCTATGAATTATGGGTTGACGTTACATTCCTAATGTTTTTTTTTTCTATTGTACTTTTCTATTTGTAGTCGTAACGAAGGGGGCATTAAACATAATATGTGGATCCAAATGTGCAGGGATACGAAGAAGGAATGGATACAACTGAGATAATGCATGACTGAAGATGAGATAGAAATGGAAATGAGGGATTGGCATGACGACTGGAGGATTCCAATTCTGACTCAAGAAGTGCCTAAGGGTACAGAGGTAGACACCGCTGAGCCCAAAAATTAGACAAAGGTGGGGAAACCCAGTCAGAAGCCGATGCAATATAATAAGGGGAGAGTGCTGAAGAATAATACACAAGAAACACAGAAGGACACTGCCCCAATATAGAAAGAACAAGGAGGGAGGGTCACTGCGGTGCAAGAAACCCCCTTGACATCCACCCCACAGGAGATAGGGCCTTCTAAGAGGACAATAATACATATAGGAGGGTTACGCAAGAAGGAGAAAGCGCACAAAAAACTACCAGAATACACTTTCACCAAGGTTGACGTAGACCTCGTGGAAAAAAGGGTGCAATACTGCGCAACATAAGATTTTGAAGAAGCCCAACACTAGAGAGGAAAAATACAAGATGACCTGGCATGAATTAAGCAGGTCTTCGAGAAAATCAGGTTAGCACAGAGGCCTGAAAGGGAAACTGAATCCTTCCCTGAAGAAGCAACAACAACGACAAGGACTATGCCGAGCAAGGAGGACACAGTTCAAACTATTGCCCAGGTAAGTCTGACTTTCAGGATAACAACTAATATGCTGCAAATGGATGAAACTGCAACACATACACTATTGAAGGATCTAACGTAGGTAGATATGGTATTAGCAAGAATACCTACCAAGGAACTGTACAAGCTCCAAGTCAGTGTCGTACAGGAGGTATGTTGGGTATATTTTATATTCTTTGCATGTGTGTGTGTGGGCGCGTCAGGTTCGACAACTGCGTCTGACGATCCCTCTAGTAGTGTTGTTTGTGTCATGTGTGCTAGGCGCTTTCTAGGGGGGTCCTAGGTATCCCCCCCCCTGGTTATGCGCAACATTTGACAATGGGCAGTAGGTCGGGGTAGCGCCCTGAAATTTGTTTTTGTGTGGTTTTTGCTATTTTTAGCGGTTTTCTAAATTAATCCTGGATTAAAGGATTAGGGTTTTGGTATCTACAAAATACCTAAAAACATTGTATATTGTATGGTGAATGGTGAAATTCGATATAATGAATACAAGAAACGTTTTCCTCGGTTGAGGGTTTCTGGTATAAATCTTTGTGTACTATGTGAATGAGTCATTGATTAATTTCTATTTTGCTAAAGAATCTATATGCATTGCTTTACTTCGTAGGTTTAAAACTTACAAGGTATAATAATGCACCAGAACAGATGCAACAAAACTGCAGGAGACAAGAGATGGCAAGGAAGCCTTTGAATTGGTGATCGAACTGGTCAAGTTCAAAACCAAGGAAGAAAAGGAGCATGCAGATAGAATTGAATAGGGTGTGAGAACAATGTACACTCACATCCCTAATAGTGTGTCGACAGAGAACACAAGTGCAGAGGAGCAACTAAATCTTATTGCCAAAACCATCGAACACTATAGGCAAGAGATTGAGGAACTAAAAGAAAAATTGAATCCTACAACCCATCTCGAGGTGAGAGAGCAGAGGAAACAAGAAGTTGCACTCCAAATGGAATCAATGGAGGAAAAAGTCATTGCAACAACATAATTGTTTGACAGAGTGGTGCAACTTTGGAAAACTCTAGATGAGGATGATCAGGTCCAACAATGGGACCAATAGGAGGAGAGGCTAAGTGTAGCCATGCAAGAGCTCAAGAACTAATAGAAAATGATGAGCATCATAGAGCACCTGAAAGGTAATTGGGACTTGAATAAGTTGTAGGAATATTTGAACATCATGCAGAGGAAGAAACAAGAGAGACGGAAGAAGTAGAACCACTCCAGGAGAAAGTAGCACAGTTGATCGTGCAATTGGAGGAGGAAAAGAGGAACATGGCACAAGGAAAAAAAGAGGGTGAAACACTGATCCAAGAGGAGATCACATTGCATTCAATAGAGGCACTGACTAGAAGAGTCACATAGGTCCAGGAAAGAGGAAGGGAACTTGCAGACAAATTCCACAGCCTAAAAAAGGTTTTTCAGGGAGTGTGCAATGCCTAGGTGGCTTGGGACAAGACACATGTCAGTGTTGGGGGCCTGTTGGGTGCATAAATATTTTGAGGAAACACTATTTTTGGAGGATAAAACACAAAATTGGAAAAAAGTAGCATGAAGGAAAAGAAGCACGTGTGAGGAAAGCATGTAAGGAACACATGTACGAAAACCTAACTACGTTAGGGTTAGGGTTTTTGAAGGAAACTATAACGACTAAGAAGTTGAGGATTACTATAAATATGTGCCTAAGAGGCCTAGGTTAGGGGGATTCCATTTAGAGAGTTGGAAGTATTGTTATACGTAGTCAAGGGAACTATTGTAAGATCTGATACCAATTTTGTAAGCTATTGAGTTGTAGGAGAGTGAAGTCGCTAGACCTTGAGGGTTAGATTGAAGGTTGAGGATCCTAGTGCGATCTAGTCAACCTCAAAAAGGCCGTGGATTCTATTTTGTGATTGTATGAACATAGTTGTAGTGTGCGTGATGCCATATATTGAAAAACCATAATAAACAAGCTTGAGAAGCCAGATCTTTGTGGACATAGCCTAGGAGGGGGTTTTTGGCCCTTGACCAATTTTTGGATAACCTTGGTCACGTTTGAAAAATTTTGTGACGTCGACAAGATGGTCGAAGGTGGAGAACATGACAAAGCAGAGATTGCGGGATCTCGATCCCTTCTTAGGGAATTTTTGTGTTTATGGTTTATGTAACGGCTATGGGATGTCGACCCACAGGTTTACCCATGTTTAGGCCCTTTTGTAATGTATAAATAGAAAGCTAGGTGATGTAAGTAAGAGAGACCTAGATGTGTAATGTGGCCAGTGAGCTAAGTGCAAACTGCTGTAGATGCTTCGTGCATACTATGTGTTAAGAACTTGTAGAGATAAGTGTAAGTGATTGTAAGCAGCTTGTGTGCAGATTGTAAGGAGGATTTGTGCTTAAACCTAGCTCGGGGAAGGAGGATCTGGTGAGGTGCATGTGGATCTCCTGTCCTAGACGGAGTGGGTTCTTGTGGCTTTTTGCTTGTAGAATATTGAAAGAAGACAATAAATAAGAGAAGATTTGGTGGATGTAGCCCCACACTGGGGTGAACCACATATATCCTGTGTTGTGGCTACTTTGTGCATTATAGTTGTTATGTTATTGATGTGATTTATGCTTAATGTAGTGATAAATGTTATATGTATCTGATATAATATCTTAGTGCTTAGTAATGTGAATTAATGCTAGATCTAATCTAATTCTATATGCTAAGTGCTTGGATGTATTAGATCTTGTTGAGTACTACACTACTTTGTAGCTAGGATTTCAACCTGCGATGTGAATAAGGGTTAAATACTGATGAATATTAACTGCTAAGTGCTCTGTTAAGTGTTGTAATCATAGATCTGTGTCCCAACTAGGTTGTAGACACTTGAGTCTTTCAACCACCCCTGCCTCTACCTAGGGTGAGACTTCATCTGCTTTGCAGGTGTTTCCAAAGGGATGGTAGTTAGGGTTTTTTTGGTTTGATGTTGAAGCGTTGAACCCTGGGTTTTCCCCTATGCCAACAAATGGTTCTGTTGCCGGGACCTGAAACTGTGATTGATGGGAATTGAAGAAAAGAGAAATATCTGTGCGTAGATCTATTTCTTTAGTGCACAATATACTATTTGACTTTGAAGCTCTGTGCTAAGAAAGGAATCAGATCTGAAGAAAAAAGGTAAGATTTTAAATCTTTGTGCTCTGAGAAAGGTTAGATAAGTGATTTTTTTTTTTTCAAAAGAATGGATCTAGGAATGTCTAATAGATTTTATCGTAGTCTGAAAACTAGGGCACAAATAGAAGAAAGAAGATTTGATATGAGTAGATCTAATAGAACTAGTGAAAGATATGTTGTTCATATGCATAGAAATAACTATTGGACTAACAAATGGATGCAGGATCCTAGAAATAGTTTTTTGCAGGTTAGCTACGGTGATCCCAGTGCACAGTACACGAAAGGTTGGGGGTCATTTAAAAGAAAAAGAGGATTAACTCTTTGTTATAGTTGTAGAAGACCGAGACATCTTGCTAAGGAATTCCCTGGTAGAGGTCCTAGTTGTCTTTGCTATAAATCTATGGACCATGAAGTTTTAGATTTCCCTAGAATGATTGATAAAGTTGAAAAGATGAATATGAGACAAGAAAACCATGAGACAGGCCAAGAAAATAAGGATATGATAGAACCCCAAAAAGAATTAGAGACTGTATTATTGTAGATGAAAGAAACCCTGAATGATCACAAAGATATCAAATTATCAGAGATCTTAAAAGAGAAGGAGAACACAAAAACAAGAATAGGAGACTTCGACATAGACTGTGTTCTGGATGAGGAAACACAAGTGAATATCACGACAGAAAGAACTTGGGAAATTTTGGGAAAGCCTGCTATGGTTCCTTTATTGGGAGGAATAGGATTATTTAAAGGAAAGCTGATAACCCTATGTGGAAGACTTACCCAGACAGTTATGAGTGCTCATGTAACTTCGAAAAAAGAAGAATTTTAGATCGTTAAGTTTGTTGAGAACAATGCCTCATTTGCTATTTTGCTAGGAAAAACCTGCATTGATAAAGATCCGATACAAAGGAAACAAGAAGAGGAGGATTTAGAATAGAAAAGGAAATAACTAAGAGATTTCATGGCGAGGAGAATAACACACTTATTGGAAGAACAAGAGGACTAGTCGAAGCTATTGAGGACCAAATATCTGGATGTCAAAGTTGAAAGAACACAGGAAGACTGGAAACACCTGTCTGTATAAGAGAATAGAGCACCTTCCCTAGAAAGAGAAGAAGTATTAACCTCGAACCCTATGAAAGACCCTCCACAGTGCGAAGTTAATATGCCAAGAGAAGATAAAAACAATAATGGAAAGAGGAAACGAGTGACTGAGATTTCAGGAAAGAAAGCAAAAAATCTCAACAAGAAGAAAGAAAAGTTAGAAAAGTTACAGAAAGTTCCAGGGAGGATTTCACAAAAGGAAGGTTTGTAGAAATGGAACTTCGCCACGATATCAGAACAAAAAATATTGGCACTTCACCACGGCGAAGAAATATGAAATTTGGAGGCATCCTGACCATTAGCCCAATGCTCCAAAATGACTCGAACCACAGTTATGGCCAGAAGGATCGCCGTTAGACCGTTGGGACCGTGCCATAATGGATGGAATTGCATTGATTGAGGCATTCCTACCCGTTGGAGGAGTCCATTACGACAGTGTCTATTTATCCCATTGAACATTGCACCGAAGACACGTTTGCTAATTGTGATTATCTGAGCCCACAGAGAACTAGTTTCTTTCGTGCAGTGCCTATTGAGAGCTTGCCACCCGTTCAATTACCATGATTGTTTGTTCACCAACTTGAGATACCTGATCTCAAGCATGCATGTCGATTGACTTCAACGAAGTAGAGAAATCTTTTGAAGATATCCTCATAGACCTCATGACTAAGAAGGTCATATCTACAGGAGTCCAAGCCTTATCAATGAGAGGAGTGCAAGCATCCCCATCGAATGCTCGTGGATCTGTACCATCCTGAGATGCGACAGAGAGACGCACCAAGCATTGTGATGACTTGGCGAATGCGAAGCTCATCCCATCTATCCTGCCTGATTATATCCCACCTCTGGATGGCACGGTGAGCCGTGACAGTGCCTCGAGGGACTTCGACTACACCTTGATTACTGTGTACCTCCTAAAGGGGATAGATATAGTTGGACTGCAGTTAGGAAAAATAATGATGTTGAATATCAGTGGCTTCAACTTGGGAGATCACAAGAACCATGGAATGCTCGCCCCACACAAGTACTTAACCAAGACCAAAGGGAAGAAGTCGAAGATCATCCCCTAACCGTGGACTATGGATGTTGTGAGGTCCACTATCCTAAACGTGATGAAGATACCACACTTTGGAAGGCATCAGGAGGTTAACGCATGCGTTAAACTCATGTTGTCTTTCTTCCATTGTGGTTATCTGTGGTTGTATAGACACATCACTGTAGATCCAGTGCTGATCCATCGGATCACCAAATTAAGCATGCAAGGACCAGACCCACAATAATTTTATCCAGGGAAGGCTGCAGATCGTGCCCTGGCATAGAAAATTAAAGATACTATGGCGATGTGGAAAAGGGGAAGCGAGGCTACAAGGTAGCTTCCATTCAGAATGGCACAGTGCGTGTAGCCTACCAGTTGATCGCTGGTAAGCTAGTAAGGAAGAAAACACCCATGTAGGTCACAGTGTTCATTGTTGACCTCGTGGGAAAATGCGTGGAAGGGATACAAATGAACTGGGAGAGCTACCTCGTCAACTAGTTAAAGAAAGACTGCCGCAAAGTTCATGATCGGGGCTGTGAGTTCCACTTAAGTTGGTTGTTAATCCTGATCACTTTCATTTCTTAGGAAATTCCTTAAGGTGCGACCTTCCCTGAGATTGAGCCATTAGAACCCTTAGCTGCGAAGTTCACCACGCTCTAGTATTCGAGCGACATGGAGAAACAATGGCATCCAAATGCGGTGTTCCACACCTACTACCTACAATTGAAGAGGGTTATTGATTCTTTCCCTCGGATGACGTCGAACACCCTGCATAGGCTTAGACCATTTGTAAAGTTCTGCGTAGATAGAAATTTTATTTATATCACTGTGCATGAAGACGAACACAAAGAAGAGATGCAAAGTTAATACAAACTCATAGAGGAGGACATGGAAGAAATCACTAAGGAATGGCCTGCAGAGTTCCTTATACCAGTCGACCAGGAATAACTGTTCGACCTCGAACTCATCGAAAGTTCGGTGGTTAATCACGAAGAGTATGATGCACCCAATAGTAGAAGAAGGAAGAAAAAGGAAGAGGTACAGGAACTGAACAACACATTAGAAGATAATGCTTTAGACTCACTTGGAGGGGAAGGTGATGATGATGTAGACAAAGAAGAATACAATGGAGAATAAGACAAGAAGAAACAAGGCGAAGTAACACCGCCAAGGGACCCTAATGATGAAGCTGAGACCTCCAAGAAAATAAAGGTTTCCCCCATGAAACCTACATCGCAGAAGAAGTCCAAAGCTACTAAACCACAGATGAAGACTATGCTAACAATGGATGACATAGATTTCATCATTGACACTGTCTCAGATACCTTAGAAGACATATTATAGTGAAATGAATCCAAACAAGAGACCATGTATGAAAGAATTGAAGCAGAGCTGAAATGGGTACAACAAGCCCTCTACTCCAGCCATGCAGTGTCTACTGTGCCCCCATCATCAGAAGGAATAGAGTTGGGAGATGAACCTACCCAGCTATGCTGAATAAAAGATGTGACCGAAGCTCACCATTGTCATGTTCAGGAAGAAAAAGAGTAGGCCACAAAGGCCTTAAATCAAGCAAAAGAGGAAGCCATAAAACAACACCGGGTTGCACAATAGGAAAAATATGACATCCAAGCCAAGTTTGCAGAGGATAGAGCACAGATCTAGAAGGATAAGGAACAACTTCTCGCAGAGCAGATTGGAGTTAAAGAAGCAGTCACTAGAGCACTTCGCTCTGTGATAGGCTTAGAACAGATGGAATAAGACCCAGTGGAAAGCCAAGTAGGGAAGCTTGCTGAATCCATTTAGCAGCTCTAATAGAGGATAACAGGACTGGAGTTACAAGTAGTTCCAAGCACTCTGTAGGAAGTGCGATACCAGAGAGAATGAACTTCCCAGAGCACAATCTAGGGAATCAAGGCATTGGCTTTAAAATGTAAACAACTCAGCAGTCGAAGTGCGCAGAATTATGAGAACCTTGCAGAGGACCCTGAACTAAGGACACTGGATTCATAGCTTTAGGAGGCCAAGCAACAAGAAGCAACGGTGCAAGAGCAGTTGAAGCCACTACCAGCGGTCGAGAGGATGAAATTATCCCAGGAATAACGCACAGTCTAGCAACAAGTCCATGCCATACAGAGTTAGGTCATGGAAGTGACTCAATGACTCCAACCAGTGCAGGGTGCAACTTGCATACTTTTTGAGGAGATTGAAGTATGAAGTGCAGAACTGGAACAAGTGGTCACCATAGTGGAAAAATGCTTGGAAGGACCTGTGACAGAGAAGACCATTCAATATTTCACTGAGAAGGAGGATCTGACGAAGCAACATGTTGAGGCAACTCGAGCCAAGATCGAGGCATTTGAGGCAGAGTTACCCAGATCAGAGTGACTTGGCATGAGTCACAGGTGAGTGTTGGAGGCCTGTTGGACCTTGACCAAGTTTTGGAGAACCTTGGTCAAGTTTGACCAATTTTGGGACTTCAACAGGCTGGCCAAAGGCAGAGCGCAAGGTGAAGTGGAGATCACGGGATATCAGCCCCTTCTTATGGAATTTTTTGATTTAGGTTTTATTTAATGGGTATGGGATGTCGGACCATTGGTTTACCCATGTTTAGGCCCTTTTGTAATGTATAAATAGAAAGCTAGGTGATATATGTAAGAGAGACCTAGATGTGTAATGTGTCCAGTGAACTAAGTGCAAACTGATGTAGATGCTTCGTGCATATTGTGTGTTAAAAACTTGCAGAGCTAAGTGCAAGTGATTATAACTAGCTTGTGTGCAGATTGTAAGGAGGCTTTGTGCTTAAACCTAGCTCGGGGAAGGAGGATATAGCGAAGTGCACACATATCTCCTGTCCTAGGCATAGTGGGTTCTTGTGGCTCTGTGCTTGTAGAAGATTGGAAGAAGACAATAAAGAAGAGAAGAGTTGGTGGATGTAGCCCCACACTGGGGTGAACCATGTATATCCTATGTTGTGGCTTCTTTGTGCATTATAGTTGTTATGTTATTGATGTGATTTATGCTTAGTGCAGTGATATATGTTAGATTCATATGATATAATATCTTAGTGCTTAGTAATGTGAATGAATTCTAGATATGATCTATTTCTACATGCTAAGTGATTTGATGTATTAGATCTTGTTGAGTACTGCGCTGCTCTGTAAATAGGATTTCAACCTGCGATGTGAATAAGGGTTAAATACTGATGAATATTAACTGCTAAGTTCTCTGTTAAGTGTTGTAATCACAGATCTGTGTCCCATCTAGGTTGTAGAGACTTGAGTCTTTCAACCACCCCCGCCTCTACCTCAGGTGAGACTTCATTTGCTTCGCAGGTGTTTTCGAAAGAGCCAGTAGTTAGGGTTTTGTTGGTGTGTTGTTGAAGTGTTGAACCCTGGGTTTTCCCCTATGCCAACAGGGGTGAACCACATCAACACCTATGTTGTGTGATGTTTTTATTGCATAGTTGATGAATAAATAATTCTGTGAGATCTGTTATATGTTAGATCTGTTAGAATGCATGCATAAACTTAATAGATGAATGGATCCTAAGAATCATAGAAAGAACCACCAGATCAAGGCTTAAGAAGAGGAAAGGAAATTCTAGATCCCCACTCTTTCCTAGACTACAAGCATAAGAGCATTATAGTCAACCATAGAAATATGTCGGGTAAGACTGTGCAGTACACATATGTGTTGTGTTGCCTTCTGGTGTACTAGGAGGGCTGATAGTTTTAGAGGGATTTTTTGGAATCTTGTTCAGAGATGAACCTGGGTCAGCCCAAGAAGTAGTTAGAGAAGAAGATAAATCAACAAACAAGGAGAGAAAACCCATGATTTCTCTTTATTTTCCTAACACAACATGGAAAACCTAGCATGAGGAGAGAGCACCTTTGAATTTTTTTTGTGTGTCCAAAATCATTGTGAAACCTCGACGAGAGGAGAGAAGACCTATGGAGTTGTTTTTTGAAGAAAACACATGTGTACTTTATCTTGAGGATAAATTCAACATTTTCTCTTTGTTATCCACGATCGAATGAACCCTAGTGTGTGGGATACCTAATGCTGGAATTTGTTTTGTTGTCAAAAAAAAAAATCTACGGTCATAACCTTGGCCAAACTATGTTTCTATGCTAGAAAACCTGATGACGTGTGTACCAAACCAAAACCGATCATGCTCATGTTATCACCCTAGTACCAGAGCGCTTAGGTTTTATCTTACCTTGGTCAATTATGTACCAATATTCCAACCTGATTGGGCCTTAGTCCATACATTACATTGTACATCCATCTTCATTGTTGGAGCATTTCCTCTATTTCACACACACATCACAATTGAATATGACGTGAAATCCTAGGTTATCAATACAGTAATGTTCATTGCAGGAGAGTTGGCCATATGGAACTTAAGTGACATGGTTGAATGATTCTACGATGAAAATACAAAGAAATATTGGGGTGACTAGGTTGATAATGACTAGCTCCGACACCTGGGATACCAATTCTCATTAAATGATTAATACATTTGTGTGTGGAGGATCCTAAGTATCTTCCAATAATTAAAAGAGTTTAAGTGCTACATGGATTATCAAATTCTCAAGAATTTGTTTAGAAATATTTGTTCCAAACTTCTAAGGTTCTCATTAATGGGTGAGTAAGATACTAATGCAACTTAATATACTGTGACAAGTTTAAAGAATGATTCAACTAGTCAACCTTTCAACCACACATAAATTGCACTAAGAATTGTACTGAGCACTAAAAGCCTTTCTCATCAGATTCTTAGCCAAGATAGAACTCATAAATCAAATTCCTCATAGGTATTTGTGTTGGTGAACCGAGTGGAATATGAACCCCTCAGTTATGGACTAGATGGTATCAGAGAAGTTTCATCCTTGATAGAGACACTGCTTTCATAACTGTGAACAAAACATTGCATACAACAACATGGGAAAATAAGGCAGAGATTATAAGTTGGAAGACTTAAGGGACAACAATGTTGAGCTTCAAGAAGAGAATAAGAGCTTTAAGGCACATGCTAAGATGTTTAACCAGAGGATGATAGAGATGGAGAAGCACATGGAGAATTCTACCAAATTGCTACCATTGCTCAAGAAGAAATTTAAATAAGGCCAAGAATCCCTCATAGCATTCATAACAGATTAGGACAAACATAGAGCACAACTTGTGTACCTTGGTGAGAAGGTCATCCATATTAAAAAACAGTAAGGGGGTAGGTTCAAGCAGATGATGACGTAGTTGCATAAAGGTTTGAAAAAGAAGGAGAAGGCCTTGGAAAGTCTTCAAGAAAATATGCAATATCATATAGGATAAAGGAAACCTTCCATTGACACTACGAATTCTAGCACCATAACTGAGGATACCTTGGTAATATCACCTTCCATAGATAACTCTCAAGAGAAGCTTGATGAATTTGAGAATCATACGAGAGGTATTAACTCTAAAATATTAAAGAAAATGGGCTATGATGGACAAGGGCTAGGAAACAGGAGGTAAGGTATATTGAGCCCCATGGTAGTCACCCATTGGGCCGAGCAAGAAGGCCTAGGATTTGATGGTATAAATGGAAATTCCATCACCATGAAAACCATTTTCATGAAGGAAAAAGACATGTCAGAGTTGGCTTTCTCATCAGGAGAAGGAGCAGTGACTGTGAATTAAGGTGTCAACTCACAATCACCTTAGCCTTATGATAGATTAAAGGAGAGAAACAATGAGGAGAGTTTTCAAACTCAACCCACACCTACACTTAGAGAAAGAAAAAATCCAATCAACTAGAGAAATAAGAAGAAGAATACCAAGGGGTCTACGTCAAATAAGAAATTTATTGTGTGTCACCACTGCAAGAAGAGAGGCCATACCATAGATATTTGTTAGTATGGAGATACATGCTCACATTTTAGAAATAAAGGCCATTGTGAGGCATCCCGTTGGAATAAGAGAGACATGTTCTGTAGGAATGGTTGTTTGCAGAAGTTGAATGGCCAGAAGGATTTTACAATCCAACAACATACACAGAGGCATGTGGAAAGGAGGAGTATGGCAAACAATCCTTATAGGATCCATGTGAACGTTTTCCACCACCACAAGTTAAGTGGAGATTGGGAAGAAAAGTGTTGATGGCTTCACCCAGATATTCACCCTATACACTGCATAGCCAGGAGAAAGGTGTGGAGAGTGAATATTGAGGAAGATAAACTGATTCTTGCATCTCTGGTCCAAGTGACAAAAGGTGTCCAAGGAGAGATAGAAACACTGGAGAGAAGAAAAGAAAATAATAAGGAAAACAAGTTGATGATGAGAGCAACCAAAACCCAATTCTTGTTTTCGATATTGCATCTGAAGAATCCCATCATGGAGTTATGTTGGATATTGGTGCACAAAGTTCAATGATTGTAGAGGATTTCTTGAGGAATCCATGATGTGCCTTGTAAGCATGTGTGGGAACTTGAGAGTTGTTTCCATCTAGCCAATCTTAGCTGAATATGGAGGCCACACTTCCTTTCATAGGACTAAGATTTGATGGAAATGAGTTGGGATCACACTAAATAAGGAGACAAACATTCAAATTGGCTTCATGACTGCCATGACATATTGTCTCCAAGGAATATAGGGAGATGGGAATGAGTGTTTGGTTTAGAGATTGCTCAAATATGAGAGTCATTGAGAAGACTGTTGCAATGCGGGAACAAGCAAGACGATACTAGAGAAAGATGCATACTCGAGGACCAAAGTGAATAGATAGAGCTACAAGACAAAGACATAACTATATTTAGACTTGTAGCCAAGATCCAACATCAAATCCACGTTCCAGAGAAGCACACAACATTGATCGGATTGGTTTTCTAGATATTTTGGAGACCAAAAAGCTTCTCAATGGGGAAGTGTGATCTAAAATGGATCCAGTCTAAAGAGTGGATATGAATCAATACCTACAACACTGAATGAAAATCATAATGCATTACAAAATCCACATAAAACAATGCAAGTTAACGTGGAATAATTCAAATAAGAGTGTACTGAAAATTTTAATAAAAATAATTAAAATGACAAGGAAATGAATATGTGAGAAGGATAAGGAATGTGAAGTGAAGATCCATGGTTGTTGGCCTTCCCTTAACCCCTATCTCTCCCTATTTCTCCACTCTCACTCATTTCCAAATGATTTTTTCCAAGGAGGAGCAGAGCATTGTAAAAAATTACAGACTTGCAAAAATAAGAATATTGAGGACCATTCGATTGGTTTTCCCAATTTGTGTCCCAGGGTAAAAATCATGTCTCATTAATTTATTTTATTACTGTGTGTTGTGGTTAAATTCTCCATTATATTTCACTGTATCTTGCTAGTTACATTTTTAAATGACTTCTTTGTATCTTAGTGAGGGGATGTAGAGTGACTCGTTGCATCTTGTTTTATTACGGTGTGTGAGAGTACCTTGAGAATAGTGATTATGTATGGAATGAGTAATATTCACTATTGGGTGCTCTAAGAATCCAGAACTTGCTCCTAGATGTCCCAACCTTTTTATTTTGGCTATGTAGCCTAGCCATGACCTTACCCATGCCTATGGGTCCATGAAACTATGGGGAGCACTCTCTCACTTTCAAATGGCCACAACTCATCTTGTAATATGTTAGCCTTGTATGAAATGCTCACCATAGCTCAAGGAGAGTCCATGCATTGTTATTTGTTGCTTAACCTTTTCCATAGCTAAATGAGAGCCCTTCATTGTTGGTGGTGGCTGTAATTTCCAACTGTTTCTTAATCTACACCATTGAGCAACTTAGAAAAACGAAATCCATATCCCTCCTTCTAGAGTTGTTGGTGATAACTTACTAAATGAATTTGTTTCTCTTTATTTGAGACACTCTCTCTTCCTATGGGCATGTATAACCCATCCCTTTGTTGCCCCACGTTATTTTGTTTTCCAAAATAATTGTGGAAACCCTACCATAAGGATATCACACCCATGATTTCTCTTTGTTTTCCTAACACAATGTGGAAACCCTAGCATGAGGAGATCACACCTTCGAATTTTTTTTATTGTCCAAACTCATTATGAAACCCTAGTGCGAGGAGAGAAGACCCACAAAGTTGTTTTGCTGGGAAAACACATCTTGTATAATTTATCGTGAGGAGAGATTGTACATTTTATCTTTGTTATCCATGATCGAATAAACCCTAGTGTGTGGGAGACCCAACACTGGAATTTTTGTTTCTATAAAAAAAAATCTGATCATAACCCTAAACAAACTATCTTGTTATGCAAGAAAACCTGACGACGTGTGTACCAAACCAAAACTGATCATGCTCATGCTATCATCCTAGTACCAGAGCACTTAGGGAGAATCTTATCTTGGTCAGTTACATACCAATATTCCAAACTCATTGGCTCCTGGTCCATATGTTACAATGTGCACCTATCTTCATCGTTGGAGCATTTCCTCTATTTCCCACATGTATCACAGTCGAATATGACATGAAATCCTAGGTTAGTTGTATGGAAATGTTCTCTACATGAGAGTTGGACATATGGAACTTAAGTGACATGGTTGAATGATGATACAATGCAGAGACAAATAAATACTTAGGTGACTAGGTTGGTAATGGCTAGCTTCGCCACCTAGGCTACCAATTATTAGTAGGTGATTAATCGATTTGTGGGGAGGTTCCTAGGTATCTTCCATTAATTAAAAGAGTTTAAGTTCTATGTGGATTATCATATTTCTCAAGCATGTGTTGATAAATATTTGTTCCAAACTTCTAAGGTTCTCATTAATGGGTGAGTAAGATACTAATGCTTCTTAATATGCTGTCCTTACTCATTCAATAAATTTAAAGAATTATTCAACTAGTCAATCTTCTAACCATAGATAAATTGCAATAAGAATTATACTGAGCATTAAATACCTTTATCATTATAGGCAAAGCTAATATAGAGCTCAAATCAATTTTTGTACTAATATCCGTGTTGGTGAACCAAGTGGACTATGAGTCCCTTGATTATGAATCAGTAAATGCAAAGCTTGAGACAATAGCCAATGCTTTAGATTAATTAATGGAGGTAATATTTAAACCCAAAGAAAATTTTATTCCTATATTTTCCTCAAGATCAAATATAATTCCATTGTTCCTCGCACACCTCTGTCTTTTTTTATACATTGATTTAAATATTCCTTTTTCTTTTTCTAAGTTTTAAAATCAATTTGGTTGATCAATTTTAATTTTTTTCCCCCTTAAGATAGATGTTTAGGCACTTCAACTCATTTCAAGGATGGTACCCACAGTAAACTAGTTGGTTGCACTTTTTGCAATCTAACTCGATGGAAACACCAAGTGAGGTTGTAATGTCCCCATTTTTGGATTCCCCTACTTTACAGTTGGAGGCGACCTTATGGGTTTATTCCAGCCTAACCAAAGGGGCAAGTGGAGGTTAATAGTGGGCTTGAGCGAATTGGAGGAGTTATATGAGGCCCAGCCTAGTCCATTCACCTGATTTCATCATCAGGATCACTATCGCATAGTTCGTTCTTGGTTTCGTGGCATTTCGACGATTCCCATAAATTAAGAGTATTATTGAGTATAAATTAATTAAATGCACTAAAGGTGTTATTTGGGTCATATTATTGGAGGGAACACCTATGTGTAATAGCTTTCTGGAATTGAGAAGAAAATATCTAAAGGTTGGGATGATGAGAAAGTCACTTCAGGCATCTGGGAGGGTCTTAGAAGCCAATTAATCACTTTCCGACATTAAAATGGTTTCTACAAAGGGAAAATGAGGGTTATCTAGATTTGGTTAAATTTGGAAAGATCTAGAAGGGGTTCAAATAAGTATAAAGGAAGGGTAAAACTCCACCTTCCTCATTATGATTTGATCACTTGTTTGAGGTGCTCTTTGAGCCAAGTTTTCATTGGGGTTTTTGCAAAACCATTCCATTGTTGGTATTGTTTTGGTGGTGCAGTATCCACCCTATATAGACATAGAGTGGAAATCATTTGAGGTTCCCGTTGGAGTTTATATTGCATGCTATTTTTAGTTAGAGATACAATGTTTGGTTTGGAGGTTTGTGGGTTTCTCTTGAAGGGTCAATTTCTATATTTACAGGGTTGTGGTATCTTGAGGGAGCCATGAAGCCATTGGGGTAGATTGTGAGGTTGTGGGATATCTGTGGCATCCAATATATGTGTTCGTGGTTCCCTTGAGGAGCGAATCACCTTGTGCAAGTCGAGAGGTAGTGAGGAGGCGACAAATTCCTTAGTGAGGGCTCAAGGCAGCTTAGGGAGTTCTGTGGGGTTCTAGAAGGCTTGAACCTCTCAATTTGAAAACCCGATGGGCGTTGGAAGGTAGAGGGGGTTTCTTTGGGCCACCCTCCTTTCGTTTTGTAGACCCCCGAGCATAGGTAGGGCCGTAGGGGGTTTTGGAAGGTTGCGAGGACTGTAGGAGGAGCTATGAGGACAATACAAGAACCATGGGTTCTCTTGGTTACTAGTTCAAAATTTTGGGAGGATATTTCGTGGGCTAGCAGAGCCTTGGAACAATTGGCATCACCTCATTTGGCATTATTCCAGGATTATTTTTTTGTTGAGTTTGGTAGTGTTGTTGCAATTGCTATAAAAACCATTTATGGTCTATTATTATTGTATTTCCATATTCCACTCATAATAAAGAATGCCAATGTTGTACCTTCCATTGTTGATTAAGGTTGGTTGTCATTGATGTCACCCCTTGAAGAAAGCCCAACAACACAAAGGTTTGGGTAATGGACCCAAGTTTGTTTGATGTAAATATGACTCCTTATTGTCTTGTCATGGTTGATAAAAAGGAAAGATGGATGAACTCCAAAGTGGTCCGCTTATGGTGAAAGCCCTCACGGGAAGACACTTTGTGGAGTGAGAGAACCCATGCTTAATTGTGGAATAATGAGATGAAGGGCAGTGAATTTGTCAGTGAAACTATCCTAGATGGATAGTGCTCGTCATGCCATTTCTGGTGGTATGTGGAACATCACATAACTCCTCACGGTTAAAGATTTATGATCATATGAAGTTGGAGAACCCCTCATAAGTCTTATAGAAGCCCCCAAGGGTAAAATTGCTTTGCAAAAGAAATTATTTTAAATGAAGAAGCCCTAAAATAAGGGAAGTGTAAGGCTACATGAAGATATAAATAAGAGGCAAAGCTCACTCATTAAAGACACACTTGTACATATTGTATATCTATTTTCTTGTGTAAATCTTATTGCAAATACTTGTGGATACATCTGAAGTGGCAAACGTCTGAGGTAGAACGAAGGGTTGAAGAAGAAATTCTCGAAATTACAGTGATTACAAAAGACCCTATTTTCTAAGGTGTACGCACAAAATATGTGTATAGAGTGAGTACATGTACGCGAGCTATCTGTGTAAAGGGAGCGTACATACACGAGATGATTGTGTATAGGGTGCATACATGTATGCGGGCTGTCTATGTATAGGGTTAGTACGTACACAGGCTGGCTGTGTATAGGGTGCGTAGATGTTGGTAAAGCCATGGAAAATTGAGAAGATGAAGATGCAAAGTTTCTAGGTTCTTAGATCAAGCTCCCAGGAAGGTCTAAAGTGCTTAGATACATCAGATCCATCCATTGGTTCAAAAGGTATGTCTTATTTCTATGAATAGTTGGATTTTGATGTATGCATGAGGAATGCCAATGGATATTTGAGGATTCTCCCTAGAGAGAGTAGTGGCTACATGGGATTTTTTGTATAAGTCAGATCTACAGAAATACAGTGCTGGTATGTTCATCATTGATACTTATTGAGAGGCACATCTTATATTTCTTGGCATATGGCTAAGGGTTTTTATGGTACATGGTTGAGAGCTTGTATTTATGTAGTAGTTGATGTATTGAGAGGCTAAATATCAAAAAGGGTTTTATGACTAAGATCATGTGAGGGATATTATACTTGTTCATGATTACACATACCTATGTGGCACATGACTAGAGAAAGACATATTTTCCTTGAGTAAAGGTTATGTATGAGGATGCATGCAGAAGGTACAGTTATAGTATGGATACAGTGATAGGTTACAAATATATGTGAAATAAGTAACAAAGGGTCATAAGTTTTCAAGAAAAAGGAAACCCTAGTTTTCAGAAGGCATACACAGGCTTCATAACAGTTAGGGCGCGTACATACGTGGGTTGCATAACATATAGAGCATGTACATACGTGGGCTGTAGTGCTACAAGTTGCGTACCTATTGTACTTTTGTAGATACATGTTCAGTTCATGTACAGATTGATTACATGGCAGTTGTACAGATTGGTTACAGGTCAGTGGTACAGGTTGATATTGTTGTATAGCAGTATATCTCACAGTGACAGGTTGACAGTGGTTCCATCATTCTACTTATATTTCAAGGCGTTTGGACGGGGCAAGGATAGGTGGTTGTATCCACCTTCCGGTTGTATCCAGAGAACATAGGGGGTTGTAGCCAGAGAATTGGGGAGTTGGAGCTTCCCTCAGGTTGTAGCCCGAGAAGCTAGGGGGTTGGAGCCTCCTTCCAGTTGCCGCTGGAAAATAAAGGAAGTTGGTGCTTCCAATGAATGTAATTCTTCAAGGCATATAAGAAAAATCATTCCATGGTTTTCTCCCAATTTGGGTTTCCACATAAAACACTGGTGTACTGTGTATGTGTGTGATTGTTCATTTCTTATTGGTCATTATTGGATAATAATTCTACATTGATATAACACTTGGATTATTTGGAGAAAAAATATTATAATTTTGCTATTATTCATTCACCCCCCCTCTCAGTAATCCAACAATTAGTTTCAGAGAAGGTTCCTTCAGAAATCAGTTTAACCACTGAAAGGTAGATCATGGAGAGTACCAACTTGTATAAAAATGGAATACTACAATTTGATGGACATAAGTATGATTTTTGAAGCATAAGGATGAAGACATATATACAAGCACATAGATTACAAGTTTGGCAATCAATTGTAGATGGATACACAACACTAGCAGTTCCACCAACAAATGACAAAGCAGTGAAACTCGGTGAGAATAATTCCTAAGCCAAAAATGCACTTTTGAATGGTCTCAGTGATATGGTATTCACCAAAGTTGCACATTGTAAATCCACTAAAGAGATTTGGGAAAAGCTTCAAAATAATTATGAAGGAGATACAAAAGTCAAAGAAACAAAGCTTCAAACTTACAGAGGTCAGTTCGAACAACTAAAAATGAAGGAAGGTGAGAATATTGCAACCTACTTCTTACGAGTCAATGAAACAATGAATGCAATCATATGATTGGGAGAAGAAATCGAAGAATCTGTAATTGTTCAAAAGGTACTAAGATATCTTCCTATGAGATTTAACCCTAAGATATCAGCACTAGAAGAAAGATCGGATCTAAACTCAATAAGCATGGATGAACTGCATGGAATCTTCAAAGCATATGAAATGAGAACTGAACTGGAAAATCGATATGTAAAAGAAGCAGCCTTCAAATCATCCAAAAGATCAAAGAAAAATAAAAAGGAACAAGAATAATATAGCAACAACAGTGACGTCTCGAAAGATGATGAAGAAGTGGCCAACTTCATCAAAAGACTGAACAAGGGAACTGACAGTAGGTATAGAGGTAAGCTTCCTTTAATTTGTTTTAATTGTGATGGTATTGGTCATTTTGATAAAAAACGTCCTCATAAGAAAAAGAGAAATGATGAAATTTACTCAAAATGAAAACACGGATATAAAGACAGAAGAACTACAAATAATTTTTTCAAGAAAATCTTATGCACCAAAGAAGATATCTCATCATCAGATGAAGATGAAGTTAGTGACAGTGAGACAGGAAGAGTTCTATTCATGGAAGTAAAAGACTCTGATAAAGAAGACTCCAGAGAAGAATATGAAGAAGCCGAAGAAGAATATGAAGAGGTCAAAGAAAAAATTGAAGAGACAGAATTTGAATTTAGAGAAGAATTAATGTGCACCATAGAAGTTATCAGAAGATAAAAGAAGAAAAACAAGAAACTACAAATAGAACTAGACAAGGAAAAGGACACTCGATAACTAGAACAAATGATCACAAAATTGAAGGTTCAAATGGACAAAGATAGAAGAATTGATTAAGCACTCAAAGAAAAGTTAGAATAAAAGGAAAGGATCATTGGAAACTTGGAAGCAGAGATTGTCACACTAAGAAATGATATTCAAAATAAAAATATGCAGAATAGCTCAAAAGTTCTAGATGACATTATGATCAGTACAAAATCTCATCTTGACAAGTCCAGATTTGGATACAATCAGACAAAAAAGGGATTAAGCTCCAAAACAACAGAGCAAGAAACATATCCAAAAAGTTATGCAGAAACTATCAAAGGGGATAGGAAGATATACAAGGAATATTACAGGGACACTCCTCCACCAAGAAGATTTAGATTTCAGAATCAGCAATAGACAGATAGGCGTCAAGAATAAAAAGGATTCATAAGAGCACCTCCTTTCAGAATATCTTCAACTCCCAGGTATCAAACTATATTTTTTGGTTTATTTTATGCATGTAATAATTTTGGACATATAGCTGTGAATTGCAGAGATAACAACATGAACAATAACAACTTTGAGAGTCATACACAAAGGGGTTATTCAAGAAGACCTAGTGAAAGATAGAGAAGAAGTTACAAGAGGTTTGAATATTTGAGCATTGAAGTGGAATGTTACACATGTAACAATATTGGACACATGGCCAAATATTGCAGAATGACAATCCTTCCTAAAGAACCTCAATAGAATAACAACAGTCACATATAAGAACCTCAAAAAACAACATGTATAAGAAATCAAGATCAGTATAGCAATGAAGAATGTACAATTTCTCTAACAGCTAAGCAGAATAAACACGGTTGGTATGTTGATAGTGGATTTTCAAAACACATGACAGGTGATAGAGACAAGTTTCTTACATTACGAAAGGAAAGAGATGGATCAATCTCCTTCGGAAATGATGATTCATAAAAAATCATTGGAAAAGACACAGTCTGAATTGGGAATAAGAATGAAAAGGAATAAAATGTTCTACTAGTAGAAGATATGAAACATAATCTTCTAAGTGTGAGTCAAATGTGTGACGAAGGTCATAAAGTTGTGAGATAAGAAAATAAGGTTCAGGGAATTTGGTCGCTACAGCTGCAAGAACTTCAAGCAACATATATGTTTTAAGTGAAATTGGAAATGAAAATTGTTGTCTAGGAAAGGAAGATGAAAGTTGGATATGGCACAGAAGAATGGGTCACATACATTTTGATAACCTTGTCAAAGTCAACAAATGAGAAGCAGTTAGAGAAATTCCCCAAATCACGAAACCAACCAACACTTTATGCAAGCATTGTCAACAAGGAAAGCAAACAAAGACCATGTTTAAATCAAAGGAATATTCAACAACAAGACCACTGAAAATTTAGCATACTGATCTAGTTCGACCAACTAAAACAAAGGGATTAAAAGGTGATAAATACTTCATGTTATTAGTTGATGATTATACAAGAATGGCTGCAGTTTGTTTTCTCAATAATAAGTCAGAATCTTTTCAAAACTTCAAGATCTACAAGGAAATGGTTGAAAATGAAATGGATTCAAAAATCAAATGCTTGAGATATGATAATGGAGGAGAGTTCACCTCAAAGGAATTTATGGACTACTGCAACAATCATGGAATAAAAGGGCAATTCTCCGTTGCTAGGACACCTCAAGAGAATGGAGTTGTTGAATGAAAGAACATGACAGTATAGGAAATGGATCGAACAATGTTAATGGATTCAGAATTGACAGATATTTTTTGGACACAGGTAGTGCATACAATAGTTCACATTCAAAACAGAGTAATTCTCAGAAACAACACTGACAAAACTCCTTACGAACTATGGAAAGGAAGACCGAGAAATGTAAAGCGTTTCAAAGTTTTTTGAAGCAAATGCTATATCAAAAGAGAAGATGTCGGAATGTGAAAGTTTGACTCTCATGTATTCAAATGAGTACTTGTTGGTTACTCAAGTACATGGAAAGCATACAAGTGTTACAATCTAAGATTGAACAAAGTTGTGGAAAGCATCAACGTAACAATTGATGAAACAGGTAGACCAAAATAAAAGGAAGAAAATGAATCAATGAAACAACCCTTAGAAGATGAAGCAGAAGATGAAAAATAAGTAGAAGAGAAAGATGAAGAGAATCTGATAGAAGCAGAAGAGAAAGTTCAACAAATGTCTCCAAAGACACCCAGTAAACAAGTACAGAAGAATCATCGTTTAGATCAAATTATCAGAAACAAAGATGTAGGAGTTGAGACTAGAAGAAGAATCCGTTCACCAGAACAAACACACCTAGCACTCTTATCTACATTTGAACCAAACTGTTTTGAATAAGCCAAGAAGGATGAATCTTGGAATAAGGCCATGGATGAAGAATTGGATCAAATAGAGAAAAATGACACTTGGGAATTGGTTCTAATACCAAAGAATAAGAATGTGATCGTCACAAAATGGGTTTTCAGGAATAAATTGAATGAAGATGGACAAATTACAAGGAACAAAGTTAGATTGGTATGTAAAGGATATGCACAGATTGAAGGAATCGACTTTGAAGATACATTTTCCCCAGTTGCCAGAATGGAAGCAATCTGCTTGTTTTTAGCTTATGCATTCTCTAAAAATATTAAAGTATATCAGATGGACGTAAAATCAACTTTTCTGAATGGGGAACTTGAAGAAGAAGTCTACATTGAACATCTGGAAGGATTTCAGTTGTCAGAGAATAAATATTATGTGTGTAAATTAAAGAAGGCCTTGTATGGTCTAAAACAGGCTCCTAGAGCATGGTACTCTAGACTGGATGAGTATCTGCAACAGACAAAGTTCAGAAAAGGAAGTGCAGACAACAACCTCTACATAAAGGTAAGTCAAGGTAATATTTTATAAGTTGAATTTTATGTTGATGATATTATATTTGGTAATGATGATGATAGGTTAAGCCAGAATTTCGCAAAAGAAATGCAAAATGAATTTGAAATGTCATTACTTAGAGAACTATCCTTATTTCTGGGACTTCAGATACGCCAAAGCAACAAATGAATCTTTATTTCTCAAACCAAGTATATCAGAGAAATGCTAAAGAGGTTCAGAATGGAATATTGCAAACCAGTTATCACTCCCATGAAAACCAGTTGCAAGTTGAGCAAAGATGATGATTCAAAGTCTACAAATCAGAGGAAATACAGGTCAATGATTGGCAGCCTACTATATGTGACAACATCCAGACCAGTTGTAATGTAGGCAGTTGGACATGTGGCATGATTTCAAACAACACCAAAGGAATCACATGTATTAGCAGTGAAGAGGATCTTTAGATATCTCAAAGGAACATAAGAGTTTGCATTATGGTATCCAAAAGGAAAGGATCTATCACTTATGGCCTACACAGATGCAGATTGGGTAGGTTGTATTGATGACCAACGAATCACCAGTGGAGCAACATTCTACTTGGGTGAGTGTTTAGTATCATGGATAAGCAAGAAACAATCATCAATATCCTTATCTATAGTCGGGGCAGAGTGTATTGCAGCAACATCATGTTGTACACAGGCTCTTTGGATGAAACAAACTCTAACAGATATACAGGTTGAGTATGATGAGCCCATTCCAATCTATTGTGATAATACAAGTGCCATCAATATCTCAAAGAACCCAATGATGCACTCCAAGATGAAGCACATTCCAATAAAGTATCACTTTCTACGGGAGCAGGTTGCAGAAAAGAACATCAGAGTTGAGTATGTGGGCACAAAATAAGAAGTGGCAGACACATTTACAAAACCACTTCCATGGGAAGCCTTTGGATATCTTCTCAAAGACTTGGATTTATTTCTACTCCAAAATGAATTCTTTTTTAATGCTTATGTTATATGTCTTAGATGTACATGAGGAAGCACCATAAGAGGACAGTTCATTCAGGGGGAGCAACCCCGGATGGAAAGATACCTTTGCCCTTGATGACAAAGGGGGAGATATTTATCATATGTAGAGGATAGAGGCATGGTTCTAGGGGGAGAAGATTTATAAGATGAAGAGGACAGAGGCATGGTCCCAGGGGGAGCATATTTATTAGATGCAGAGGACAGAGACATGGTTCCAGGGGGAGCATGAGAGATATGATTTCAGTATTGCATCAGAATGTTTCCATCAATGCCAAAGGGGGATATTGTCAATTAAGGTTGGTTTTCATTGATGTCAACCCTTGAAGAAAGTCTGGTAGCACAAAGGTTTGGGTAATGGACCCAATTTTGTTTGATGTAAAGATGACTCATTATTGTCTTTTCATGGTTGATAAGAAGGAAAGATGGATGAAATTCAAAGCGGTCCACTTATGGTGAAATCCCTCATGGGAAGACGCTTTGTGGAGTGAGAGAACCCATGCTTAATTGTGGAATAATGAGATGAAGGACAATGAATTTGTCAGTGAAACTATCCTAGATGGATAGTTCTTGTCATTCCATTTCCGATGGTATGTGGAACACCACATAACTCCTCACAGTTAGAGAGTTATGACCATATGAAGTTGGAGAACCCCTCATAAGTCTTATAGAAGTTCCTAAGGGTCAACGTGCTTTGAAAAATAAATTATTTTAAATGAAGAAGCCCTAAAATAAGGAAAGTGTAAGGCTACATGAAGATATAAATAAGAGGCAAAGCTCACTCATTAAAGACACACTTGTACATATTGTATATCTATTTTCTTGTGTAAAGCTTATTGTAAATAATTGTGGATACATCTAAAGTGACGAATGTCTGAGGTAGCATGAAGGGTTGATGACGAAATTCTCGAAATTACAATGAATACAAAAAACCCTATTTTCTGAGGCATATGCGGGTTGTCTGTGTATAGGGTGAGTACATGTATGCAGTCTATCTGTGTATAGGGAGCGTACATACACGAGCTGGCTGTGTTTAGGGTGTGTACATGTATGTGGGCTATCTGTGTATAGGCTGAGTACGTACGCAGCCCGGCTATGTACAGGGTGAGTACATGCTGGTAAAGCCATGGAAACTTGAGAAGATGAAGATGCAGAGTTTCTAAGTTCTGAGATCAAGCTCCCATAAAGGTCTAAAGTGCTCAGATACATCATATCCATCCATTGGTTCAAAAGGTATGTCTTATTTCTATTAATAGTTGGATTTTGATGTATGCATTTGGAATGACAATGGATATTTTAGGATTCTCCCTAGAGAGACTAGTGGCTACATGGGATTTTATGTATAAGTCAGATCTACATAAATACAGTGCTGGTATGTTCATCATTAATACTTCTTGTGAGGCACATCTTGTATTTCTTGGCATATGGATAAGGGTTTTTATGGTACATGGTTGAGAGCTTGTATTTGTGTAGTAGTTGATGTATTGAGAGGCTGAATATCAAAAAGGGTTATATGACTAATATCGTGTGAGGGATATTATACTTGTTCATGATTACACACACCTATGTGGTACATGACTAGAGAGAGACATATTTTGTTGGGTATGTGTTATATTCTTTGCATGAGTAGTAGTGTTTGAGCGTCTGTGTCGGGCGTGCAGGGGGGTTAGAGGGGGGCGGAGCTCCCTTGCGCGGGGGTTCGGGGGCAGCACCCTCGAATTTTTTTTTCTAGGATGACATATTACCGGGACAACATATTTCCGGGACCACATTATATTTAGGTGGTTTTTCGGCACATGGTTTTTTGTCGATGGTTTTCTGTTTCCGGTTAAGGAATTAAGGTTTTTGGACTAATCCAGGTCATTGGGTTAGGGTTTTGGATGCCGTTGGCTCCTATATGTATATTGTATTGTAAACAATGTAACACAATGTATGAATATAATATATGCTGGTTTTCCCGGTTTGGGTTTCCAGGTGAAACATCTCTGTGTAATGTTTGTATTTGCCATTGTATCTTTTCTGTTCTTTTCTGAATATCAGTTTGCAGTAGGTATTGTACAAGGTTATAATTTAGATTTGGTACCAGATCTTTATTGGCTTCAGGGGGACGCCTTTGTCATCAAGGGTTTGGCTCGAGACTGTGATAAGCCTTGTTACAGTGGGAGATCTGCGGTATTGTTTTTCAGGTAAAAAGAAATGGCAAGCAATTCGAAGATGGAGATCGAGAAGTTTAATGGGAAAAGATTTGAGCTATGGAAGCTCAAGATGGAAGATATTTTGGTGGACAAATATCAGTGGATTGCGGTAGATCCAGGTACGACACCTACATGGACTTCTGCAGATGACTAGAAAAAGACAGATCAGAAGGCAAAGAGCACAATTCGACTGTGTCTCTCCGATTCAGTATTACTGAATGTGTCAGAGGAACCTACAACCAAGGATTTATGGGAAAAGTTGGGGAAGTTGTATCAGTCTAAGTCCCTGGTAAATAAACTATTCTTGAGAAAGAAGCTGTATAACTTGAGGATGAGAGATGGAGACTCGGTGGCAGAGCATTTGAACGCCTTCAATACTGTGGTAAGTCAGTTAGTATTTGTTGATATTAAAATTTCAGATGAAGATAAATGTATCAGTATGTTGTGTTCTTTACCAGACTCGTGGGATAGTTTGGTTGTGGCCATAGGTAGTAATACAACTTCTTTGAAGTTTGAAGAAGTGGTATCGTCCTTGTTGTCGGAGGAGTTGAGACGAAAGAATATGGAAGGACATAGCACAGACGCATTATTTGCAAGAGGACGTTCCCAGGAAAGAAATAAATCTAATTTCTCAAGTGGGAGATCTAAGTCTAAGGGTAGATCTAAATCTCCTGGAAAGTTTGGAAGGGTA
>ML777327.1:1347314-1459609 GCA_009831015.1 Picea engelmannii | reverse complement strand
TGGTGATCATTTGATTTATTTGGTCTTGTATGTGGATGACATGTTGCTGATAGGAAACAACAAGGAGATTATCCAGGATGTGAAAACTCATTTGTCCTCTAAATTCGACATGAAGGATCTTGGTGCTTCAAATTTCATTTTGGACATGGAAATTAAAAGAGATCGAAAAAGGAGGAAACTCTGGTTAAATAAGAGAAAATATGTCGAGACAATATTGCAGAGGTTTAATATGCAGGAATGTAAACCGGTTAAGGTTCCTATTCCCGTTCGTGTAAAGTTATCTGCGGATCAATGTCCCAAGACACATGAAGAAGAGGAGGACACGTCTCATGTTCCATATGCAAGTGCAGTTGGAAGTTTGATGTATGCAATGGTCTGTACTAGACCAGACATTGCACATGCAGTGGGAGTTCTGAGCAGGTATATGTCAAAACCAGGGAAGGAGCATTGGACAATAGTAAAAAGGGTTTTCAGGTATTTGCGTGGCACTGCTAGCTATGGATTGTGCTACGAAGGAAGACCGAGATTGGACAAAGTGGTTTATATACATGTCTTTGTGTATGCAGACTAGGCTGGATATTTGGATCGTAGGAGATCCACAAGCGGGTATGTGCTTAACCTGTTTGGAGGATCAATAAGTTGGATGAGCAAAAGACAGGCTGTAGTGGCACTTTCAACTACAAAATTTGAATACATGGCAGCCACTCATGCAAGTAAGGAAGTAGTATGGTTACAAATATTGTGTTCAGGTATTGGGTTGGTACAAGAAGCTGTAAGGATAGAGTGTGACAGTCAGAGTGCAATTTTCTTCTCAAAGAACCCTTCTTATCATTCAAAGACAAAGCACATTGATGTTCAATATCACTTTGTAAGAGACATGATTGGAGAAAATAAAGTATCACTGATGAAGGTTGACACTTTGAAGAATGTTGCAGATTCATTAACAAAATCTGTGAGCACTGAGAAGTTCTCTTGGTGTAGAGGATCCATGGGCATTGCTGCCCTGGATTGTTGACTATGTAACCCTGTAACCCCCTATGTGCAAAGAAAACAACAAGTGGGAGAATGTTGGGTATGTGTTATATTCTTTGCATGAGTAGTAGTGTTTGAGCGTCTGCGTCGGGCGCGCAAGGGGATTAGAGGGGGGGCTGCTAGGCCCCCCCTCGGGGGTTCGGGGGCAACGCCTCCAATTTTTTTTTTCGGGACGACATATTTCCGGGACGACATATTACCGGGACCACATGATATTTAGGTGGTTTTTCGGCACATGGTTTTTTGCCTATGGTTTTCTATTTCCGGTTAAGGAATTAGGGTTTTTGGACTAATCCAGGTCATTGGGTTAGGGTTTTGGATGTCGCTGGCTCCTATATGTATATTGTATTGTAAACAATGTAACACAATGTATGAATATAATATATGTTGGTTTTCCTGGTTTGGGTTTCCAGGTGAAAAATCTCTATGTAATGTTTGTATTTGCCATTGTATCTTTTATGTTCTTTTCTGAATATCAGTTTGCAGTAGGTATTATACTAGGTTAGAATTTACATATTTTCCTTGAGTAAAGGTTATGTATGAGGATGCATGCACAGGGTATAGTTACAGTCTGTATACAGTGACAGGTTACATATCTATGTGAAATAAGTAACAGAGGGTAAGAAGTTTTCAAGAAAAAGAAAACCCTAGTTTTCAGAAGGCATACACATGCTGCATAACAGTTAGGGAACGTACATACATAGGCTTCATAACATATAGGGCACGTACATACACGGGCTATAGCACTACAAGTCCCCTACCTATTGTACGTTTGTAGATACATGTTTAGTTCATGTACATATTGATTACATGGTAGTTGTACAGATTGGTTACAGGTCAATGGTACAGGTTAATACAGTTGTATAAAAATATATCTGACAGTGACAGGTTGATAGTGGTTCCATCATTCTACTTATAATTTAGGGTGGTTGGACGAGGCAAGGACATGTGGTTGTAGCCACCTTCCAGTTGTAGTCGGAGAACATAGGGGGTTGTAGCCAGAGAATTGGGGAGTTGGAGCTTCCCTCAGGTTGTAGCCTGAGAAACTAGGGGGTTGGAGCCTCCTTCTAGTTTAATATGGAAAACAAAGGAAGTTGGTGCTTCCAATGAATGTAATTCTTCAAGACATATAAGAAAAATCATTCCGTGGTTTTCTCCCGATTTCGGTTTCCATGTAAAACATTGGTGTATTGTGTATGTGTGTGATTGTTCATTTCTTATTGCTCATTATTGGATAATAATTCTACATTGATATAACACTTGGATTATTTGGAGAAAAAGGATTATAATTACGCTATTACTGATTCACCCCCCCTCTTAGTAATCCAACATCCATTACTAGTGCACTTGGACTGTATATGATGTGTTTGAAGGAAATTAGTTTATTAAATGCAAACGTTTTGTGGGAAGTCTTAAATATGAACCTTGCATAAAGAAATACATGAGTACAAACTATTTGACAAAAGTACACACCAAAACAACTGAATTTGCACATTAAAATAGTAATATCCTTGTCCAGTTCTATTGGGGATATTGCAGTGGTATCAGACCTGGACAAAAGAACTGAATTTGCACATTAAAAATAGTAATATCCTTGTCCAGTTCTATTGGGGATATTGCAGTGGTATTAGACCTAGACATCTTTCTAGGTGTTGTGACTCCCTCACAACAACCCACTTAAAATTCTCTTGAATGAGAAATTTTGAGTGGGTTCCCCCTTTTGTAATTTTTTTTTGTAAGGTACTATATTACTACGTTATTGGAAAGGTGCCAGCCTAAGGATTTTTTCCATTTGTTTATTCAATTTGGAAGGTTTCTCTTTTACTAGTATTTTCATTTTGACGTTAAGTTATCACCTTCTCTGCTACACTAATCGATCATTTTCTCATATTTTTTTTTACTCTCCTTCCACTTAATCATAGAAACTCTATTATTGAGATGATATCCTTGCATAAATTAGAGCAAAGGAACTTTTGTTCATTCTCCCATTTTCAGAGTCTAATTTGGGATAATATAAATGCACATTTTGATGATATTTCAACATAAACCTTTCTCATAGGCATACCGGAAAGGGTTATATTGGAATCATCCACATCGGAGTAATATTTCCCCAAGACAATTCTTGACTCCGATACATACAGTTCGACAACCCAAATTACAACTCATTTTCTGTTAATTAATGTGCCATTTGATCATTGGTGGAGGGATAAACACTCAGATGTTCGAACGTTATGCTTACGTAACCACGTATGATTATAACCTTATGATTTGGAAAACGTCGATTGGTCTTTGTTGTGTTAAACAAATGCTCACTCATCTTCTTATTGCTCGTATTATTGAGATATAACATTTCTCGAGAAAGGGAATATTCTCTGATACCCTTCTCTTCAGAGCGACGAAAATTCTGAAATATTTTGAACTCCGATTGCGAAACTCTGACAACATGCTTCTAACCTTTCTTGAATGTTTTACCTTTTGCACATAAATCAACATTAGAAAAGGAATATTCTTCGATGCTTTTTCATCAAAGTATGAATAGAACGGTGAGTTTCTTCTCCCCATCAAAAACCATTATGAAGGCTTATATGTAACCATATGCGCCCTTAAAATTTCGACACACAAATCAAGGCCAGGAATGGAATATTCCACGATACCTCTATTTCAATGTTCTAATTTCTCTGTCAATGCTCATTGTCCGATGAAAATGACTATGATGACTATGGTTTCAAAGTTTCACCTCCCATCACTCCGATACACAAATTTGGGCAATCCTTGCTTTCAAATAAGATTAATGGCACAATGATGCTCTGGTTTTTGAACTGGTCATAGTACACATGTTATTCAATTTGTTTGTTAGGGTAATTAAATTTCTATATTATAACCCTAAAACCCTCATTGAGATTATATATTTTCTTCGTGTGTTGGTTAGCCTCTTTGATTTGCATTGATTAGCTCTCTAACATCCAGTAAATACCATTCTCGGTTAAATCACAGGTTTCTTGTTATTTTGAATTACTTTCATGTATGATTTTTGGTTTATGCAATGGACGAATGATTAATATGTTGGTTGCAGGATATAAAGAACACACTATGGAAAGTTAGATGACCAGAAGATCCATAAATGTAGTGCTCTCCACTTCAACTTCTTTTCTTGAAACTTTTGCCCAACAGGGAGAGGTTTTGGTAATCAATACAACGCATCATGATGGAGAAGATCATTCCCTAAGATACGATAAGATATGTATGATCTTCAATACTGGGGACTTTCCTCCAGAGGATGAAATCCTCAAAGTGTACCAGAATATCTAGAAGAGTGGTATTCACCTAGTAGCTTCCCGACCTGCAATATTTCCTTACAACGAGGTGTACCAATGGTGCTTCAAGAAGTTTGACCCAAGAATTTCCATAATTTTAAACAAGTTTGGATGAAAGTAACATCTCTAAGGCCTGAAGATGTTAGTGTGAGATATCACCTACCTGTGCCTAAATTCTCTCTAAATGAGTCCTTCCTAAATGGGTTTTCTCATAGTAACAAAGGCCTAACCAAGCTAATGGAAAATTGGTGGGTTGACTAAGACAGATCGTTCAAGCAAGGGAAAAATCTTATCCCCACACAAGAGTTCCGGGAACCATATAAAATGTTGCGTTCCATGCTGAAACGATTATATGGCGAGGAAAAGTGCACACATTTTAAGATAGATTGGTTACCCATGGCTCATACCATTATGAACACAGGACAAGTGTTCAATTGGGCAAAGATATTAACTTTTAATACATGTCTCAATGTGAAAAATATACCAGGCATGAAAAAACCCTGCTTCTATACGTCATCATATTTGATTGATGCTATCTATTCCTTGATACCATTTCCTAATATCAGATGGAATTGGGACCTAGATCAACCCTTTGTGCACGTGTATTGATCATATTTTTGGAACATAAATTATAAGAGGTATTTCTATGATATTTATGATTATTTTCTCCTCTTTATACTACTATTTATGGGTTCCCAAGGCATATAATTTCAATTGAAGCTAGAGATGGGATGAAAGGGATAGTTGATTGGTATCTAGGAAAATATTACACCGATATCAGAGTATATGGAACTATGGGGGCCCCTCGTCTTTTGGTGAGAGAAATTTCCTATCAGACCATGAGGACAAGGGTTACTTCTTTTCTCATTAGCAGTAGCAAGAAACTTCGGCCTTTGTTTCCTATACACATAGGAAATTATAGTCTATCGAATGAACAACATGCTAGAAAAGAGGTAGAGGCATTACATGATTTATGTTTATTTCTTGGAAGTGAGAAAGGACATGACCCAAATGAGCTTGCAGTGAGTCATGTTAGATATGTGGGTCTCACTCATCCTAATATACATGTGGCTGATTTTGAAGAAGATAGGTTCAAAGGAGTTGTTTTTTATGAAGAGGTATTAAAAAAGATGTCGGTTGATGTTGGTATACAAGAATTGCAAGCTGAGCAAGAAGAAACGAAGAAGCTTCATCAAGACCAATTTCAAAGGTTCTCACAAGAGGATTAAGATAAATTAGTCTCTAAATAGCAAGATAAGGTCAATAAAGTGGAGGAATTAGAGCAAAAGAGATTGAAAGATGATGAGGAATATCAATGAAAATGGTTGAAGAAGAAGATAAAATATTACTTGATGAATCCGAGGCATAGAGAAGATAAAATGAAAAAGAACCAACTGGAGAAGCAACTAAGAGACTAGCTAAAGAAGTCAAGGCCTAGAAAACATAGACTGAAAGAGAAGAAATTGAAGCAGAAGCTCAAAGGATAGTCGATGAACAATTACGATGGAAAAATCATAAAGAAATGAGTGAGACCCTTGGCATCCCATTGAATCCTAATTTGGGAATAATAAATATTTCACCTCAAGAATACACCCCTTTTACTACTAGCCTAGGTAATTCGACATTTGATTCACAAATACTTAGTTTTGAGTGTGTTGTTGTGTATTTTTGAGACTATTACTATGATGAAATAACTAAGAGCATTGAAGAAAGGTCAAACAAGAGAAAATTGGGATACTACTAAACCCAAGACATCCACAGGAAGAGTTGTTGAATGGAAAGCATGGACTGATCCCGAAGAAAAGACCATACAAGCAACCTCTGTACTCCATGCATTTGCAAGTTTGAATGCTTAATCTATCCTAGAGGTTACCACTACTTTAAGTGCAACAAAAATCAATATCATTGAGCTAGAGATTGATTTGAAATAACATAAGGATAACATATCTATAGAATTCCTGAAGAATATTGAGCAGAAGGACAAATTACATAAGGAATAAATCCAGAGGAGTTTTCAAGTTGCGAGAGATGAGGTTACTTCATAATTTGAAAGAGCCACCTAGGTTTCTGATAACCTCCGAGCAAAAAAACTTAACAGAGCATTGCAAACCTAGAAAGATGAAATGAATTCTAAATTTGATAAAAGAGTATAGTTGGAATGGGAATCCCCTATGAAAGATATGGAATCTACAAAGCTAAAGATGTGTGAAGAAACAAAACAAGTGAAGTGGTAACATGTTAAATAAGTATCTCAGTTGCAAACTCCGTTGGATGAATCCAAATGGTTTGTGGAACAATAAAGCCATCAGATTAAGGGATTCGAACATGAAAAATAGAAGTTGGAAAAATTTCTAGAGGAAAACAAGGAAAATGTTAATAACCTGAATAGATCTACAAATATAATCACCACAAATACTGAATACACAATAGATCTAGAAGCAATATAGAAGAAACCACACTTTATTATTACCAAACCCTTGAGGTAGGGCAACACCATACAATGGATATTATTATGGAAGGGATCCTCTCCTATTCACTTGCCTCTTCGAGGGGTCTTTCTCCTATTGAGCTACCACTCCAAATACAATACTTCTCTTCCTATCCCATTACATTGCTTGAACCCCTTTATATAGTGCTACCATCACCTAAGAACATTCTAGAGGAGGAATCTTCTAGAAGTAGAACCTTCTAATAAGTTCTATTACATTTGTTATATCTAACTACCCATTTATTATATCTAACTACCATAGTGGGCCTTATTTAATAATATAGTGGACCTAGTCCACCTTACATTGAATGGCCTCCACTATTATCACTATGGGCCCTCTGGGGCCCCCCACTACCTCTCTAGCTACCTTACATTCCATCCCCTTTATGAAAGTGTTGTTCTCAACGCTTTATGTACAACCATATACCAAGGTACCATGGATAAGTGTGGACCATAGTGCTTCAGTAGACTAGAGAACCAGGGTCCCATTGAGAAATGGAAGCCATCATGCTAAAGTAGTCCAACTGCCATTGTAAACCAGGGTCCCATGTCCAATTCCTCATGTGAACCCCACATGGAAGATATTGACACCCAATAACAAACTGAAAATGATGCTCCCAATACTGACACCTGTCATGTGGATCCAAATAAGAATATCCATCCACATAGTGGGAGATGATCAAAGATGAATTTGGAAGGAACAATAACATTATAGAATATGTAGGTTGGATGCTTGTAACTAGCTCCTGATGTGGGACATTGATGTTCTCTACAGAAGGTGATACAAAATCACCACAACAGATATACAAGAACACTATGAAAAATCTCTTTTATTACTATCAAACCCTTAGGGCAGGGCAACACCATACAATGGATCCTATTATGGAAGGGATCCTATCTTATTCACTTGCCTCTTTGAGGGGGCTTCCTCCTAATGAGCTATCGCTCCACAATATAATACTTCTCTTCATATCCCATTACATTGCTTGAACCCCTTTATATAGTGCTACCATCACCTAAGAACATTCTAGAGGAGGAATCTTCTACAAGTAGAACCTTCTAAGAAGTCTTCTCACATTTATTATATCTAACTACCCATTTATTATGTCTAACTACCATAGTGAGCCTTATTTAATAATATAGTGGACCTAGTCCACCTTATATTGAATGGTCTCCACTATTATAATTGTGGGCCCTCCGTCCCCCCCCACTACCTCTCTAGCTACCTAACATTCCATCCCCCTTATGAAAGTGTTGTCCTCAACGCTTGATGTACAACCATCTACTAGGGTCCCATGGATAAGTGTGGACCATAGTGCTGAAGTAGACTAGAGAATCAGGGTCCCATGGAGAAATGAAAACCATCATGTTGAAGTAGTCCAACATAGATTGTGAATTGGGGTCCCATGCCCAAGTGTTCATGTGAACTCCACACGGAATATATCTGAACTCAAGAACCAACTAAAAATGATACTCCAAAGATGTAAATTGATCATGGGGATCCAAATATGTAGATACCTCCATATCCCCAAAATCATTTGAATAACATACTAGTACTAAAGAATACTGAAAAATAGTGTGCATAGAAGATGCTAGACTTCTCTCCATAATGTGCTCTATATGAGGTGAAGGAGAGTCATCAAATAGAAGATGGAAGTGGTTGTCATCCCATAAATGAAAACTATCCATATACCAATCATCACAATCATCCTCCAAAGCATACCAAGAATACACTTCTTGATGATATTAATTCATGATGTCCACCATAAGAAATCTCTCCTTCATACTATCCAATGAATCTTGAATACTATGAAAACTATCATTGAGGCCATCTGCAAGGTCATGGAATCTATCATGCAATGTGCCACACCATTGGGCTTTGAATGCTTCAGTAATATGTAGAATTTATTTGAGGGTTTGAGAAGAAATAGCCATCTGAGCACCCTATGAAATCTGCAGTCCCGCCACCGTCACGAAAAAACCAAAAAAATAGAACAATAAATTACTGCAGAAAATCGTGACGTTTTCTGGAAAAACCCAAAAAAACTGTTTAATTTAAAATGCTCATAACTTCACTTCTCGGACTCCATTTCGGATGATTTGGTTTTTAAAATTGGGTGAAATTGTGAGAGGAACTCAGATCTGTAATTTGTTTTTGAAAATTCGGCCTTCAGCGGCTACATAAATAAAAAAACATCGCGCCGCCGTCCACGGAAAAAACCCTGAAAAATTGCAGATTTTAAAACTTCAATATATTGACTTTTCGGACTCCGTTTCAAATGATTGTTTTTTCAAATTGGGTGTTTTTCTGAGAGGAACTCAAATATACAACCGGTTTCTGCAAATGTTTCACAGAAATATACCGAAAAGTTCTGAAATATTGCGGTCCTCTTTTTTCTTCTCCGAAAAAACAAATCTACAAAAATAAAAAATATTTGCCCACAATGTCTGTCAAGGAAAGTGATCTTATACCACATGATAAGATCCAAATACCTGAATACAAAATATCACAATAGATCCAAAGATATCTAAATACAATCACCACACAATATATATGAAACCATATAGAAAACCATCACTTTATTATAGAAGCCCTTGAGGTAGGGAAACACAATGCAATGGATCCTATTATGGAAGGGATCCTCTCTTGTTTACTTGCCTCTTTGAGGGGGAATCCTCCTATTGAACTACCGCTCCAAATACAATAATCTCTTCATATCCCATTACATTTCTTGAACCTCTTTATATAGTGCTACCATCACCTAAGAACATTCTAGAGGAGGAATCTTTTAGAAGTAGAACCTTCTAAGAAGTCCTCTCACATTTCTTATATCTAACTACCCATTTATTATGTCTAACTACCATAGTGAGCCTTATTTAATAATATAGTGGACCTAGTCCACCTTATATTGAATGGTCTCCACTATTATAACTGTGGGCCCTCCAGGCCCCCCCACTACCTTTCTAGCTACCTAACAGAAAAGATTCCTGATTTGGAAGTCATCAAGGAATAGGTAATAGAACTCAATGAAATATGTAAATATGAACATAAATAATGTCTATGTCTTCTCAACGACATGCAAGCTGGCCAAGATGATCAATTAAGACTAGAAGATCGAATAGCCGAAATCAGGGATTAGTATCAAAAGGAAAATGATGCCTTTGCCATAATTGTTTATTGGAAATAAGTATACAGGATTCACCAAACCACATTACCATCCTATTAGAGAAAATAAAAGATAAAACACTAGGTATTCTTCAATACATGGTAGCCTCTGTTAGCATATATCTAGGCCATCCAAGAAACAACCTCTTAAGCATGCAAAAGGATATGGAATGGTTCAAAAAATCTCTTTGAAGAGTTTGGGATGCATTTGATTCCCCCCATTGATGAATCAACACTTTCCAATATCAGAATAGCTGATTTGGAAGAGCACATAGTAATTAGCAAAATGATCATTGAAAATTTAACTGAAATAAATAGAGAATCCATTGAAGAATATTTGTTGAAACCCTTCATGCTCATCACTATGACCCAAAACCTTGTTAAACGTAGATCACAAGAATTAAAGTAAGAAGTTTCCACCAAATTTTGTGAGGGAGAGTTGGACATTGAAAATATGCAGTTAGAGAAATTAAAGAAGATCATGGAAAATTATTCACTTTGGAAGGAATATCAGGATTTGATGTAGATGCAGAATAACTCATGATGATCCTAATTTTCATAACTTCTCTAGGAGCAGGAAAATTACAGTTGATTCTATATAGCCCTCAATTCGTGGTTGGAAACAACCCAAACCCTCATCCTTATGAATCTTGGTTACTCCCAAATGTTGTTGTCATACCTAGAATACTCCATGACATTTCTAAGTACCCTAAAAAGTTTCTCCCCAAGTTTGATCAAGAGAAGAAAGACTCAGTTGAGGACCATGTCAACAAGTTCCTATGGGCCATAAGGATCCAAAAAATTTGACAAAAATATTTTGTATTTTGGTTATTCCCTCACACATTTGAGAATAAATCCACCACCTGGTTCTACTCTCTGGATGAAGCCTCTATTACTAGTTGGAGAATATTCGAGACTATTTTTCTTAAAAAAATCAGGGAAGATAAAACGTTGGATACTTTAGTCTTAGATATTTCAAGAATCAAAATGGATACCAATAAAAAAGTTAAAGATTTCAATCAACGCTTCCTTTCTTTACTTAAATGTATTCCTCGAGATTCCAAACATGTTGAAGGCGTCATCATTGAATTTTACACCCCTACTCCTTCAGAACCTCATAAAAATTATACTCCTCACACTTAGAAGATGTCAGATACTCCTTCTAAAATAATTGTTTCTTCTAATGCTACCACAAAGTTAGAATATGATTACTTGGAAGATATTAAAAGAACTAAGGCCAATATTTCTCTATTTGAGCTTATGAAGCTTCCACAAATTCAGGAGAATTTCATTAAAACACTTCAAGGTAAGACTACCAAAAAATATAAATAAATTAATCTAGGAGTTAAGAAAGGGACAAGTAAATCTTTCTTATATAACGATGCCAATGCACCTATGAGTAAAATATATGTAAATGATTCCTTATCATGGCAAAAGTCCAGATCCACCACTCCACCTTTTCTGGTTAATTTTGATATTTTTAACAGGAATGTGCATAATTGTATGATGGATTCCGGTAACTCGTCAAATGTGATGCCTTTCAAAGTTTGTGAAAAACTTAACGTCAATCTTGAAAAATATGACATTCAAATTATATAGATTGAAAGAACCAAAGTTACAATGATAGGGGAATTGTAAAATGTTTTGATCAGGATGTCCTCCAACCCTAAAATACATCAAACTATTGACATCCTAGTTGTGGATATACCTCATACTTATGGAATGATTTTGAGAAGATATTGGTTTTCTACCTTAAAGGGTTCTTTTCCACATACTGGTCACACCTTTGGCTACCCTAAAATGACAATCTGAATCAAATAAAGGTCAATATATAACAATACATGAAACATGTGGTGACCGACTTGAATGAACGAAATGAGCTTGCAATGTTTAATCACTATGTTCTCGAAAATTACTCATGCAATTATTTCTTTGGGAATTAATGTGTTGAAACCTTACCTTATGCAGAATCACCACACAATTTGAAATCCTTCATTGCACTCATATTTTTGAGCCCCACTGTAACATAACATATGTAAATAATTGTGAAATTGTACAATCTAACATTGTTTTTAGATACAAGTTAAAAGTTTTTGCTCAATGTACTAACTATACGAATGTAGAAACAAAAGAAAAACCCAAGTCCATACATACTATTAAAAGAGACCATAATGCGTGGAATTGGTTTTTTGATGTGTCTAAATCTCTTAAAGGTATAGGTATTGACTACATACTCAAAGACCCTAATGGTAAGAAAGTCATGATAGCATGCAGGATTGAGTTCCAATGCACAAATAATACTGTTAAATATGAATCCCTACGACAAGGATAAAGGAAAGAAATTGACTTGAAAGGAAAGAAGATAAAGGTATTTGGTGACTCTTAGATTGTCATATGGTAGGTAAGAAACAACACACACTGTCTCTCTAGTCACCTTAAACATTACCAACATGAGGTATGGGAATTGATTAATTCGTTTGATGCATTGAACATCAATTATGTTCCTCTCTCTTTAAACTCTGATGGTGACTTACTAGATAATGAAGCCTCCAAGATTATTCCTTCCAAGGACTTGTTAACTAATACATTTTCTGTGGAACTACTTTACAAACCTTAAATATCGGATAATGTGACTAATTGGAGGGTCTTTGATGACGATAAAAAGATTATGAATTTTCTACACCTAGAAGATACCTTCAAAGATTCCATAATTGATGAAGATCAAAATGATAGGAATATGAATGTAGATGTTCCTAGATCAATCAATCACTCAACAAAGAAAAAAATACTAACCCGATAAAAAACATTCCTAAAAGTGTGGTAATACTAGAGAAACTATATGACCTTCGGGACAAGTTTGGGATAAATTTGGGATCAGAGAAAACACCCCAGAACATCAACTCGGGAAAGAAATGTTCTCCCGAAGAAAGAGAAGCCTTCATAAATATGTTTAAAGAATAAAAAGACATATTTGCTTGGACATATGATCATCTCAATACCTATGAAACGAGGATCATTCAACATGTTATCCCAATGAAGCCACAAACCAACCCTTTTCAACAGAAGTTGAGGAACATTTAGTCGATCTTGGAACCATAAGTAAAAGTAGAGATTACCAAGCTGTTAGCTACCAGGATGATTTTCCTAGTTAGGCACACATAATGGATCTCGAATATTGTACCAGTAAGGAAGTAAAATGGAGACATAAGACTCTATGTTGATTTCAGAAATGTTAATAAAGCTTCATAGAAAAACAATTATCTAGTGCCTTTGATGGAGAAAATATTTCCATGTGTATTTGTTTATGAAATTCTCTCATTACTGGATGGATTTTTTGGTTACAACCAAGTTCATGTTTCCCATGATGAACAACTGAAAATTACTTTTAGGATCAAATGGGGAACATATGCATACATAAAAATTCCATTTGGCTTGATCAGTGTTGGGCCAACTTTCCAAAGAGAAATGGACATTCCTTTTAGAGGTCTCATTGGATATTGTGTAGTATTTTATTTGGATGATGTCACTGTTTTCTCTATAGACAAAAAATATCATATAGCCCATTTGAGAAGAGTATTCAACAGATGTAGGAAGTATAGTATATCTCTCAATCCAAAGAAATATGTTTTCACAATTGATGAAGGTAGACTGTTGGGGTTCATTCTTTCCAAACATGGTATGAGAATCGAACTTGAAAGGACTGAAGCTATTGCTAAAATTCTTCCTCCTCATAACAAAAAATTGATACAATATTTTCTCAGTAAGATTAATTTGGTGACTTTGAGATTGTCACAAGGTAGGTAAGAAACAACATTCACTGTCTCTCTAGTCACCTTAAACATTACCAACATGAGGTATGGGAATTGATTAAGTCATTTGATGCATTTAACATTAGTTATGTTCCTCATTCTTTAAACTTCGATGTTGACTTACTAGTTAATGTAGCCTCCAAGCTTATTCCTTCCAAGGACTTATTACCGAATATATTTTATGTGGAACTAATTTACATGCCTTCAATACTAGATAATGTGACTAATTGGAGGGTCTTTGACGATGACAAGAATATTATCAGTTTTCTACACCTAGAAGATACCTTCAAAGATTCCACAATTGATGAAGATCAACATGATAGGAATATGAATGCAGATGTTCCTGGATCAATCAATCATTCAACAGAGAAAAACAAAATTGACTCGATAAACAACATTCCTAAAAGTGTGGTAAGACTAGAGAAACTATATGACCTTCAGGAAAAGTTTGGGATAAATTTGGGATCAGAGAAAACACCCCAGAACATCAACTCAGGAAAGAAATTTTCTCCTGAAGAAAGACAAGCCTTCATAAATATTTTTAAAGAATACATAGAAATATTCGCTTGGACATATGATTATATCAAGAACTATGACACAAGGATCATTCAACATGTTATCCCAATGAAGCCGCACACCAATCCTTTTCAACATAAGTTGAGGAAAATGCACCTGAGCTTGGAACCACAAGTAAAAGCATATCTTAACAACCTGTTAGCTACCAGAATAATTTTCCTAGTCAGGAACACACAATGGATCTCTAATATTGTACCTGTAAGGAAGTAAAATGGAGACATAAGACTCTATGTTGATTTTAGGAATTGCAATAAATCTTCATATAAAGAAAATTATCTAGTTCTTTCGATGGAGAAAATATTACAATGTGTATTTGGTTCCGAAATGCTCTCATTACTAGATGGTTTTATTGGTTACAACCAATTTCATGTTTACCATGATGACCAACTAAAAATTTCTTTTAAGACTAAATGGGGAACATATGCATACATAAAAATTCCATTTGTCTTGATCAATGTTGGGGAAAATTTCCAAAGAGAAATGGACATTGCTTTTAGAGGTCTCATTGGAGATTGTGTAGTAGTTTATTTGGATGATGATACTATTTTCTCTATAGACAAAAAATATCATATAGCCCATTTGAGAAGAGTATTCAAAAGATGTAGGAAGTATGGTATATCTCTCAATCCCAAGAAATATGTTTTTGCAAATGATGAAGGTAGACTTTTGGTGTTCATTTTTTCCAAGCATGGTATGATAATAGAACCTGAAAGGACTGAAGCTATTGCTAAAATTCCTCCTCCTCATAACAAAAAATCGATACAATATTTTCTCAGGAAGATTAATTTGGTGACTCTAATATTGTCATAAGGTAGGTAAAAAACAACATACATTGTCTCTCTAGTCACCTTAAACATTACTAGCATGAGGTATGGGAATCAATTAAGTCATTTGATGCATTTAACATTAGTTATGTTCCTCTCTCTTTAAACTCCGATGCTGACTTACTAGCTAATGTAGCCTCCAGGATTATTCCTTCCAAGGACTTGTTAGCTAATAAATTTTCCGTGCAAATGCTTTATAGGCCTTCAATACGAGATAATGTGACTAATTGGAGAGTCTTTGATGACTAGAAGAATATTACCAGTTTTCTACACCTAGAAGACACCTTGAAAGATTCCATAATTGATGAAGATCAACATGATAGGAATCTGAATGAAAATGTTCCCAACTCAATCAATCAGTCAACAGAGAAAAACAAAATTGACTTGATAAACAACATTCCTAAAAGTGTGGTAATACCGGAGAAACTATATGACCTTTAGGACAAGTTTGGGATAAATTTGGGATCAGAGAAAACACCCCAAAACATCAACCCGAGAAATAAATGTTTTCCCGAAGAAAGACAAGCCTTCATAAAGTTGTTTAAAGAATACACAGACATATTCGCTTGGACATATGATGATCTCAATACCTACGACACTAAGATCATTCAACATGTTATCTCAATGAAGCCCCAAACCAAGCCTTTTCAACATAAGTTGAGGAAAATGCACCCGAGCTTGGAACCACAATTAAAAGCAAATCTTAACAAGTTGTTAGCCACCAGGATAATTTTCCTAGTCATGAACACACAATGGATCTCGAATATTATACCTGTAAGGAAGTAAAATGGAGACATAAGACTCTATGTTGATTTCAAGAATGCTAATAAATCTTCGTAGAAAGACAATTATCTAGTGCCTTCGATGGAGAAAATATTTCAATGTGTATTTAGTTCCGAAATGCTCTCATTACTGGATGGTTTTTCTGGTTACAACCAAGTTCATGTTTCCCATGATGACCAACTAAAAAATTATTTTAGGATTAAATGGGGAACATATGCATACATAAAAAATCCATTTGGATTGATCAACGTTGGGGAAACATTCCAAAGAGAAATGGACATTGATTTTATAGGTCTCATTAGATATTGTGTAGTAGTTTATTTGGATGATGTTATTGTTTTCTCTAAAGACAAAAAATATCATATATCCCATTTGAGAAGAGTATTCAATAGATGTAGGAAGTATGGTATATCTCTCAATCCCAAGAAATTTGTTTTCACAGTTGATGAAGGTAGAATTTTTGGGTTCATTTTTTCCAAACATGGTATGAGAATCGAACCTGAAAGGATTGAAGCTATTGCTAAAATTCCTCCTCCTCATAAAAAAAAATCTATACAATAGTTTCTCAGGAATATTAATTTGGTGACTCTAATATTGTCATAAGGTAGGTAAGAAAAAACATACATTGTCTCTCTAGACTTATTCCTTCCAAGGACTTGTTACCTAATACATTTTCCGTGGAACTGATTTACAAGCCTTCAATACTAGATAATGTGACTAATTGGAGGGTCTTTGATGACAACAAGAAGAATATCAGTTTCTATACCTAAAGTAAAAGAAGATCTTAACAAGCTTCTAGTTGCAAGGATAATTTTCCTAGTGAGGCACACACAATGGATCTTGATTATTGTACATGTAAGGAAGTACAATGGAGACACAAGACTCTATGTTGATTTCAGGAATGTCAATAAAGATTCATAGAAAGAAAATTATCCAGTTCCTTCGATGGAGAAAATATTGCGATGTGTATTTGGTTCTAAAATGCTCTTATTACTGGATGGTTTTTTTGGTTACAACCAAGTTCATGTTTCCCATGATGACCAACTAAAAATTTATTTTCGGACTAAATGGAGAACATATGCATACATAAAAATTCCATTTGACTTGATCAATGTTTCGGAAACTTTCGAAATAGAAATGGACATTGTTTTTAGAGGGCCGATTGGAGATTGTGTGGTAGTTTATTTGGATGATATTATTGTTTTCTCTAAAGACAAAAAATATCATATATCCCATTTGAGAAGAGTATTCAATAGATGTAGGAAGTATGGTATATCTCTCAATCCCGAGAAATTTGTTTTCCCAGATGATGAAGGTAGACTTTTGGGGTTCATTGTTTCCAAACATGGTATGAGAATTGAACTTGAAAGGACTGAAGCTATTGCTAAAATTCGCCCTCCTCATAAAAATACATTGTTACAAAATTTTCTCAGGAAGATTAATTTGGTGACTCTAATATTTCCATAAGGTAGGTAAGAAACAACATACACTATCTCTCTAATCACCTTAAACATTACCAACATGAGGTATGGGAATTGATTAAGTCATTTGATGCATTTAACATCAATTTTGTTCCTCGCTCTTTAAACTATGATGCTAACTTACTAGCTAATGTAGACTCCAAGCTTATTCCTTCCAAGGATTTGTTACCTAATACATTTTGTATGGAATTTCTTTACATGCCTTCAATACCGGATACTGTGACTAATTGGAGGGCCTTTGATGAAGACAAGAATCTTATCAATTTTCTACACCTATAAGATACCTTCAAAGATTCCATAATTGATGAAGATCAACATGATAGGAATCTAAATGCAGATGTTCTTGGGTTAATCAATTAGTCAACAGAGAAAAACAAAATTGACCCGATAAACAACATTCCTAAAAGTGTGGTACGACTGGAGAAACTATATGACCTTCAAGACAAGTTTGGGATAAATTTGGGATAAGAAAAACACCCCAGAACATGAACCCCGGAAAGAAATGTTCTCCCGAAGAAACACAAGCCTTCATAAAGTTGTTTAAATAATAGAAATACATATTCTCTTGGACATATGATGATCTCAATACCTACGACACAAATATCATTAAACATGTTATCCCAATGAAGCCAGAAACCAAGCCTTTTCAACATAAGTTGAGGAAAATGCACCCGAGCTTGGAACCACAAGTAAAAGAAGAGCTTAACAAGTTGTTAGCTGCCATGATAATTTTCCTAGTCAGGCACATACAATGGATCTCGAATATTGTACATGTAAGGAAGTAAAATGGAGACATAAGACTCTATGTTGATTTCATGAATGTCAATAAAGATTCATAGAAAGACAATTATCCAGTGCCTTCGATGGAGAAAATATTGCAATGTGTATTTGGTTCCAAAGTGATCTCATTACTGAATGGTTTTTCTAGTTACAACCAAGTTCATGTTTCCTATGATTACCAACTAAAAATTTCTTTTAGGATTAAATGGGGAACATATGCATACATAAAATGCCATTTGGCTTTATCAACGATGGAGAAACTTTCCAAAGAGAAATGGACATTGCTTTTAGAGGTCTCATTGGAGATAATGTAATAGTTTATTTGGATGATGTTACTTTTTTCTCTAAAGAAAAAAAATATCATATAGCCCATTTGAGAAGAGTATTCAATAGATGTAGGAAGTATGGTATATCTCTCAATCCCAAGAAATATGTTTTCGCAGTTGATGAAGGTATACTTTTGGGGTTCATTGTTTCCAAACATGGTATGAGAATCGAACCTGAAAGGATTGAAGCCATTGCTAAAATTCCTCCTCTTCATAACAAAAAATCGATACAATATTTTCTCACGAAGATTAATTTGTGAGGATATTTGTTCGAAGCTTCGTCGAAATAGTGAAACCACTCCAAGATATGATAAAAAAAATGCATAGTTTAAATGGGGGCCCAAAGAAAAGGAGTATTTTGACAGTATTAACAAAAAAATAGTACAAGCTCCTGCATCGTTAATCCCAAACTTCAATCAAGGGTTTATACTCTACACATTTTCCTCAGATATCACATTTGTAGCTATTCTGACGCAGGAGAATCAAGAAGAAGAAAAATTTCTTATCGCTTTTATGAGTTCATGATTACAAGGAGAAACGTTGGATTACCCCAAAGTAGATAAACAAGATTTATGTGTTTAAAGTTGTAAAACATTTAAAACCTTACTTGATCAAGTAAAAAACCAAGGTAATTGTACCCTATCATGTTGTAAGAAATATATTGATACAAAAGTATTTGGGGGACAAAAGAGCTAACTGGATAACAACCTTACAAGAATATGACCTCGAAATTAAACCTGCTAAAATCGTCAAAGGTCAGTGATTATGCAAACTAGTTGTTGAATAAGTAAGCAATAAAACACATAAGGACGTGATGTATCAAGACCAGAGCCTATTCGAAAGAAAATTTTGCTACATTCCTGTTAATTATGATTAGTGGTGCTATGAAACGATGCATTATCTAACCCACGAGACAAATCCCCTTTATATGGAATATAAAAGTAAGAGAGCCCGTAGACTCAATTCATCCCAATATCATCTCATTCAAGGAATATTTTGTAGAAAAAATTATGATGGTGTTTATTTAAGATGTCTTGAAAAGGATGACGCTGATAAAGTACTATATGAACTTCATGATGGGCCCATTGGAGGAAATTTTAGAGGTGATACTACAACCCATAAGATACTTAGAGCTGGCTACTATTGGCCTACCTTATTCAAATATTCTCATGCATATGAAATAAAATGCCAAAAATTTCAAAAATCAGTTGGAAAGGAAAATATGCCTGCATTTCCCTTGCAACTTGTCATCATTGAATTCCCTTTCCAACAATGGGGTTTGGACTTGATAGGATATATTAATAATAACTCTTATTAGTTACATAAATATATCCCAACGACTAATGATTACTTCACAAGATGGACATAAACAATATCTCTCAAATCTATCAATGAAAATCAGGTGATATCATTCCTTGATTCCTTTATTATAACTAGATTTGGCATCCCCGAATTACTATTTTTCGACAATGCTAAATACTTTTCCTCTTTGAAATTGAATGAATATGTGCTTGATAAGAATATTAAAATTAATTATTCAACAAATTATTATCCTCAAGGGAATGGTCTAGCAAAGTATACTAATAAAAATCTGATCAAGATCCTAAAAAGTACTATAATAGAATATCAAAGGAATTGACATGTAGCCCTCCCCAATGATTTATGGGTCAATAGAGTAACAATCAAAATGTCTATAGGGAACTCTCCTTTCTTTCTGGTATACGAAAAAGAAGCCACCCTCCCCACTCACACGTTCCTTCCTTCCTTACAATTAGCTCTATTTGTACAAGATGAAGAGTGTCCAGTCAAGCAACAAGATTAAATATGTTCCTTAAACTGCAGGAAGAAAGGGAAAAGTCCAAACAAAACCTAGTGCAACATCAAGAATTGGTTAAAAGGTGGTTTAAAAAAAATTCAGTTATAGGAAGGTGATTTAGTGCTTAAATGGGATAAAGCTAATGAAATGAATGGAAAACATATAAAATTCTAAAAACTATGGCTAGGACCTTACCAGATCTGTGACAATATCAGATCAAGAACCTTTAGACTCAAGTCATTGGAGGGAGATTTGGAGGAGCTCCCTTTCAATGGACAATTTCTCAAAATATACTTCTCCTAATCACCTTTGGTGATGTAGTATTGTACATAGTAGGTTTCTTTTGAATTTTACCTTCTTCCTTTTGTAGTTTCTGCTTCAGCCAATATTTTCCTTTTTATGTCTTCCCCAATATTGATTTAAATTTCCTTTCTTTTTAGTCCTTTTTTCAATTCATAATAACTCTCTGTTCACTACCATGGGTTAATCAGTCATTTCTATGGTATAGATTCAATATTTTTTAAGAGAACATGATGCATTCCCTTGTGAAGGTACCTCTTCAGGATGTTGAAGCAATTAGGTTACCTTGCAATCTATACTTATCTAAAAGACTGAATGGTTGTACAAAAAAGAAGTGAATTTTTTACCTATTCCAAGGGGAAACCTCATATTAATAAGATTAACACTTTTAGAAAGTTGACAAAATATATCTTTTAATTGTGTTATCACTCTCATACTAAGTCAGATTTAGCTACAAATTCAGGGAGATTCCTAGCTTCAAATGTCTTCTGCGGAATTCCGGTGAAACTTCCTAAACCATCCTGAACATTGAAAATAAATCACTGGCTAAGATTAGAATATCAAATAAACTCTCATATCACGCTCATTCCTACTCACCCCTGTTGCAAAAGAAATACATAAATTACATATCTAAAAGGGTGAATGATAAAGAAATATCATAAGGAAGTTGAAAGAACTATTATCAGTGTGGGAAGTTCAAGTAAACTCTTTGGGGCTATGGACGCTCTCTGGCAGCAAGGCCATGCTTGTATGATACCAAGGAAACTTTGTCAGGGCTATGAACGCTTGCAAGCAACGAAGCAATGCTGGGAAAAGATAGGTGAGGAACAGACTTCAATCTATAAACAGTAAGAAAAAAATCTTATGTGGTGTCTCTTCCCATAGGATCCCTATATATATAATAAATTAATGAAGTATCCTTTATTTCGCATGGTAATTATGCAAGAGATCATTTGTATTGGATCACCTTTATGTTTTATAACTAGGCTAGATGACATGGGATCCATAATATGTATACTATTGAAACTATTTAGAAGACAAAGAATAATAAAATGATGTGTCTGAGTTGATTTTTGGAATTAGAGACAACCGGTCCTTCCTAGTAAGTCGCCATTTTTTGTGACTCCCCCACAACAACCCACTTAAAATGGTATTGAATGAGATATTTTAAGTGGGTCCCCCTTTTCTAAATTTTTTTGCAAGGTGCTATATTAATACGTTATTGGAAATATACTGGCGTAATGAATTGTTCCTTTTGTTTATACATTTTGGAAGGTTTCTCTTTTACTACTATTTTCACTTCGACATTAAGTTATCACCTTTTCTGCTACACTAATTGATCTTTTTCTCAGAAAAAAAATTTCCCTCTCCTTCCTCTCAACCATACAAACTGTGTTATTGAGATGACATCCCTTCATAAATCAAAAGAAAGGAACTTATGTTCATTCTCTCACATTTAGAGTCTCATTTGGGATAATATAAACATGCATTTTAATGATATTCTGACAAAAACCTTTCCAATAGACATACCAGAAAGGGTTTTATTGGAATAATCCACATCAGAGTAATACTTCCCACAAATAAATATTGACTCATACAAATACAGTATAACGACCCAAATTTCAACTATTTTCTGTTAATTAATGTGCCATTCAATAATTGGTGGAGGGATTTAAACACTCAGATGTTGTAACATTATGCTTACATAAATTCGTATGATTATAACCTTATGTTTTGGCCAACGTCGATTGGTCTCTATTGTGTTAAACAAACGCTCACCCATCTTCTTATTGCTCATATTCTTGAGATAGGACATTTCCTGAGGAAGGGAATATTCTTCGATACCCTTCTCTTCAGAGCGATGAAACTTCTTAAATATTTTGAACTCCAATTATGAAACTCCGAAAACACGCTTCCAACATTTCTTGAACTTTTTACCTTCCAGATGAAAATCAACATTAGAAAAGGAAAATTCTTTGACGATTTTTCATCGTAGTATGAATAGAATGGTGAATTTATTCTCCTCGATAGAAACCATTATGAAGGATTATATGTAATCGTTTTTTCTCTTAAACGTTCAACACACAAATCAAGGCTAGGAACAAAATATTCTTCGATACCTCTGTTTCAGAGTGATAATTTCTTTGTCAACATTACCTGTCTAATGGAAACAACTCCGATGACTACAATTTCAATTTTTCACCTCCCATCACTTCAATACACGGATTTGGGAAATCCTTGTTTTTAAATCACATTAATGGCACAATGATGCTTTGGTTTTTGAACTGGTCATAGTACACATGTTATTCAATTTGTTTGTTAGGTCCATAATTAAATGCATGTATTATAACCCTAAAACCCTAATCGATATTATATATTTTCTTCGTGTGCTGGTTAGATGCTATGCTTTTCATTGATTATATCTGTAACACCCAATAAACACCATTCTCAGTTAAATCACACATTTATTTTTTATTCTGAATTACTTTCTTGTATGATTTTTGGTTTATGGAATGGACTGAATATTAATATGTTGATTGGAGGATATAAAGAACACACTATGGCGAGTCATACGACATGAAGATCCAGGAATTTAGTGTTCTTTGCTTCAACTTCTGTGCCTAAAAATTCTGCTCTCCAGGGGGAGGTTTTAGTAACCAATACAACCTATCATGTTGGAGAATATCATTCCCTCAGATACAATGAGATACACAATATATTCAATATTGGGGACTTTCCTTCGGAGGATGAAAAATGGAAAGTGTACCAGAATATCCAGAAGAGCAGTATTCACCTAGTAGCTTCTCGACCTACATTATTTCCTTACAATGAGGCATCCCAATGGTGCTTCAAGCAGTTTGACCCAAGAACTGCCACAATTTTATACAAGTCCAGACAACGAATAACATCTCTAAGGCTTGAATATGTTAGTGTGATATATCACCTACTCGGGCCTACATGCTCCCTAAATGAAGGGGTTTTCTTAGAGTAACAAAGGCCCAACCAAGTTAATGAAAAGCTTGTGGGTAGACGAAGATAAACCGTTCAAGCAAGGGAAAAATCTTATCCCTACACAAGAGTTCAATACACCATATTAAATGTTGATTTCTATGTTGAGCCGATTATATGGCAAGGAAAAGTGCACACAATTTTAGATAGATTGGCTACCCATGGCTCATACCATTGTGAAGACATGACTTGTGTTCAATTGGGTAGAGATATTAACTTTTAATATATGTCTCAATGTGAAAAATATGTCAGCATATTTTATTGATGTTATCTTTTCCTTGATACATTTTCCTAACCTTGGATGAAATTGGGACCTATATCAACCCCCTGTGTACGTGTATTGCTCCAAGATTTGGAACATAAATTATAAGATTTATTTCTATGATATTTGTGATTATTTCCTCTCTCCTATTTATACTACTATTTATGGGTTCCTAACGCATAGAATTTCAAGTCAAGCTAGAGATGGGATGAAAGGGATAGTTGATTGGTATCTAGGAAAATATTACACCTATATCAGAGTATATGGCATTGCAGGGACCTCTCATATTTTCCCACACTTTTTCCTAGATCATCTTTTGGTGAGAGAAATTGTGTATCAGACCATGAGGACATGAGTTACTTCGTTTGTTATGAGTAATAGAAATAACCTTTGGCCTTTGTTTCTTGTACACATAGGAAACTATAGTCTATAAAATGGACAACATGCTAGAAAAGAGGCATAGGACTTACGAGATTTATGATTATGACTTGGAAGTGCAAAAGGACATGACCCACATGAGCTCGTAGTGAGTCATGTTAGATCTACATGTCTCCCTCATCCTATTATACATGTGGTTGATTTTGAAGAAGACCAAAGGATTTCATTTTTATGAAGAGGTATTAAAAAGGCTGTCGGATGATGTTGCTAGACAAGAATTGTAGTTTGAGCAAGAAGACATGAAGAAGTTTCATCAAGACTAATTTCAAAGGTTCTTACAAGAGGATCATAAAAAATTAGTCTCTAAAGAGAAAGTCAAGGTCAAGAAAGTAGAGGAATTGGAGCAAAAGAGATGGAAAGATGATGAGGAATATCAAAGAAAATTGGCTGAAGAAGAAGCTAAAAGATTAGCTGATGAAGTTGAGGCACAAAGAAGAGAAAACGAAAAATTAGTAGTTGGAGAAGCAACTAAGAGACTATCTGAAGAAGATGAGGCCCAAAAAAGAGAGAACGAAAGAGAAATAGATGAAGTAGAAGCTAAAAAGATAACAAATGAACAATTGGGATGGAAAAAGCATAAATAATTGAGAGAGATTCTTGGTAGCCCATAGACTCCTAATTTTGGCATAGTAAACATTTTTCCTCAAGAATAGACTCCTATTATTGCTATCCCAGTAATTTGACGTTTTCTTCACAAATACTTAGTTTTGAGGGTGTTGTCATGGCTATTCGATACTATTACAACGATGATAGAACTAAGAGCATTGAAAAAAGGTCAAACAAGAGAAAAAGGGGAGACTACTAAAACTAGGACATCCAGAGGAAGAGTTGTTGAATGTAAAGTAGGGCTTGCTCCTGAAGAAAAATACATACAGGAAGCCTCTGTGCTCCATGCATTTGTAGGTTTGAATGCTTCATATTTCCTGAAGGTTACCACTACTTTAAGTGCAACAAAAATCAAGATCAGTGAGTTGGAGACTGAGTTGAAAACACAAAACGATAACATCTCTGTAGAATTACTGAATATTATTGAGCATAAGGTCAAATTACATAAGGAAGAAATCCAGAGGATTGTGCAATATGTGAGATATGAGCTTACTTAATAATTTGAAAGAGCCACCAGGGTTGTTGATAATTGCAGAGAAGAAAAACTTAACAAAGCATTGCAGACCCAGAAAGATGAAATGAATGTTGAATTTGATAAAAGAGTGCAGTTGGAATGGGACACCCATATGAAAGAGCCGAAATCTACAAAGTTAAAGATGCATGAAGAAGTAGGATAAGTAAATAGGGAACATGTTAAATAAATATCTCATTTTCAAACTGCATTGGATGAATCCAAATGGTTTGTGGAACAACAAAGCTATCATATCGAGGGATTGGAACAAGAAAAAGAATAGCTAGAAAAATTTCTAAAGGAAAATAATCTTTCTTTGGAAGTAATCAAGGCATAGGAAATAGAACTCAATGAAATACTTAAAATTGGAGAAAAATAATGTCTATGTATTCTCAACGACGTGCAAGCCGATCAAGATGATAAACTAAGACTGGAAGATTGAATAGCCTAAATTAGGGATCGATATCAAAAGGAAAATGATTCCTTTGACATAATATTTTATTGGAAGAAGTATATAGGAATTACCCAGCTACATTACCATCCTATTCTAGAAAAGAAAATATAAAAGACCAGGTCTTCTTCAGTACATGGAAGTCTCTGTTAACAAATATCTAGGCCATCCAAGAAACAATTGCTCAAGCATGCAAAAGTATATGAAATGGTTAATATGATCTCTATGAGGAGTTTGGGATGCAGTTTATACCCCCCATTGATGAATCAACACATGCCAATATTAGAATAGATTTCATGGAAGAGCATAGGGAAATTAGCAAAATGATCATTGAAAATTAAATTGAAATAAATAGATGATCCCTGGAAGAATATCTATTGAACCTATGAGGCTCATCACTATGACCCTAAACTTTGTTAAACGTACAAAACAAGAATTAAAGGAAGAAGTTTCCATCAAATTTTGTGACGGAGAGTTGGACATTGAAAATATGCAATCAGAGAAATGAAAGAAGATCATGGAAAATTGTTCACTCTAGAAGGAATATCAAGACCCGATGTAGATGCAGAAGAACTCATGATGAACCTAATTTTCATTACTGCTCCACATGTCTCTTCTTCTACTTTTTGTATTCCTATTAAGGATAGGAATGTGAAGAGACACTTTTTGTAAACTGCCCTTTACTTATGATTGAATTTGGAGAATGTAAAGTCACTCAATAATTATAAAAGGGATGACTACAAATGAGAAATGTATTGTGACTCAAATTGTATTAGGACATGTACTACTACTGTGTGGTAATCTGAAAAAGAGACAACTTTGGATATTTTGGTATAAATATGTATGAATGAGACTATTCTGTTTATGCATAATTATTTATGTGTATGTATGGATTTTAGTTCAATGAACTTTTTCTAGACTAGTGTATTGTATATTTATTGTTGCCATCATTTTCATACTAAGTGCAATAACAATATAATAGGTTCATGAATCAATTATTTGTATCTAACTCATTGAATTCTTAAATTTATTTATTCCTTTCTTCTATGATTTTTATCTCTTCGAGTAATATTATGTTTAACTTATTAGAGTAGTTCTCTCCTAATCAGGATAGGATAAAATAAATTAGGAATGCATCTTAGGACAACAGGTAATCATGTTAGTTTAATTTAGTCTCTTGGCATTTTAATTCATATGAGAAAATTATGTTCTTAGATTCATATTTAGATAGTCTTAGAGTGGCAACCGGGCCAATTTTTTGGTCGAAAACGCTATCCCAAACGAGCGTGGGTCTAATTGGGACCTACCATCGGGCATTCTCCCTTAAGTTGCTTGAATGGGTATTTTGGGCCCATCAACACCATCCTGAGGGGATTTTACAGTATGGAGAAAAATAAAGATTTCATAACAAATTTATTACAATCTTGTCAAGGCTACCAAAAAAGTCTAATAGACTATCAAAGGAATATAAAAAAATTGTTAAATCGATTGGAGTTGTTGAATCCTCTATCTGGGATGAAACAGAAAAAAGTATTAAAATATGAGGTAGTTTGTGAAGCAAAGACATCACTTCGTGAGGAAGGTTTGACAGAACCTTAGGTTGACCTTTTGAATGCACATGATGAGGGTGTATTAGCACTTGAATACGATGAAGATTTGGTGTTGGATGATTTTCCCTTGGATGTTGATCTAACTTCTAGGGACTCGTGCATGAGGGATGATGAAGAGGAAGTTGGGGAACTTACACATGAGCCTCTTATGGAGTTGAGTTCAACACATTCATCATCATTTCAATCATCTATGGCTATCATGACACATGAGGATGCTAGTGGTACTTATGGTTTTATGGAGGAGCTTTTTGTGATGATCGAGCACGGGGGGCATTCAGATTTGCAGGGGCTTGATGAGAAGTATGGTTTAGAGACTTGTTTGCATCTTGGAGATCATGAACAAATTATTTTGGGGATCCCATTGATGACACAAGTCATAACTAGAAATAGGGGAGTTGAGCATATACCTTGTGGACCAGCCATCAGGGAGGTATATGCTCCCACCTTTTGTGGGAATGTATATATTGAGGATGTGGACACACCAATATGGGATTGTGGGGTGATTCCTTCATAAATAATTCTTTATAGGGACGTTGTTAATGCACCTAAGTTTTGGTTTTCTATGGATAAGGAGTAGATAGATGATCTTCATAGAACAACATATTCTTCGAAGATTGATCTTCGATCATGATATCATCAGGACATGGACATGGATCTTGGAATGAGAGATGCTTTACATTGTGGCTAGGTGATCAGTATATGAGATGTAAAAACACATCAGGAGGAGATCCACGACACATTAGATTGGCTCACAGGGATTTCAGCCGAGTGGATATCCCACCTTCTGGTGGAATATTCTAAGGATATTTTTTCTTGCGAGTTTATGGATGGACACACTTAGGATAACATATACAAGGTGGTGGATGACATCATTTACTATAGAGGTAACATATACTTGGTTTTAGAGTCCACACTTAGAGAGGAAATCATGAGGGATATTCATGATACTCCCTTGGCAAGGAATCATGGGTACTTTAGGACTTACCAACATATTAGAGAGAGGTTCCCATGGAAGGGCCTCGAGGACGTTGTGTTGAGACATGTGAGGGAGTGAAAGACTTATCCATAGAACGATTCAGAGGTGTATGGCATGGAATATATTTATTTCATTGATGGTTAGTGGACCAAGTTAACACATTTATTCATGATTCCATCAGAGTACGAGGCACCACAGATAACAAAGTTGTTTTTCAGAGAGGCATCTAGACTCCATAGATTTCCTGAGTACGTTGACAGTGTTCAGGACAACACATTTTTTAATAAATTTTGGCATGGGTTATGCAGACTAGCAAGAGGAGAGTTGAATCCTAGTACCTTGTCTCCATCATTTGGATGCAAGACTTGGCATATTAGGTTTCTAGTGGTTATCAATGTACCACAATTGGAGTCAGTTGGTGTGAGACACAGTGGACTTATATTTTGGATGTGGGTTCCAGGAACTCATATGATTGTTCCATTTCATTTTTGGGACGCTATGAGAGGAAATGGTGGGGAACATGATATATGGCAAGATATACCTTTTTTGTCAATACCCAATATAGGGTATGATGGTGGACTTGCAGAATTTGATTTTATTGAGGCACATCTGCATGATATGATCCATAGTAGTGGGGTCAGGTCTTCTAGACATTAAAACTTGGGGTTCCAAGAGTGGAGGTTGCAATCTGGGCATGAGATCCAACCACTTATGATCATAGTGATGCAACGTCAGCATGGTGGGTTCTTTCCGAGGCTATCTTGGGAACCTGGGACTACAATGTTTAACAACTTGGCATCCGATACAAATGAGATGGTTAGTTTTCACCTTCCAGAGATTACTCTTGGGATGCTTAGGATTGGTTACTTGGAGGAGGGATCTTCTGAGGAGTTGACTAGGTTTATGCAGCTTATGGTTTCCTGGGGAAGTCAGTTGGGTTCTTGCATTAGCACCTTGCAGATCAGTGTTATGAGTAGAGAGTGATTTACATCATCCAAACTAGTTTGTGGATGCTACTAGAAGATATGAAAGGGGCTCGCATGGAGGAGCTTCATAGACAATGAAGGGGGAGATATGGGGGAGTGTACGATTGGTTAATATAGTAGGTCAGGGCACACTCATACCAAATGATTGATGCAGGCATTATCCATTTATGGGCGAGAGTGGCAGAGCATGTTGACAGAATACATCACATGTTTACTGAGGGTGCATTGGGTAGAGAGTATGTATGTAGTGATTGACTTGTTCATGTACTTTCCAGTGATATATTTAGAATATGGGATAACACATGTGACAAAACTATCTAGTGGAGAGATTTATAGAGTCCATGAGGAATATAGATTCAATGCCAGTGAGTGGGAAAAAATTCCTTTCATAACATTCGAGATCGAGTGTGGTAGTGGATTTACAGGCCATGACTTCACCTAGGATCCTATGCAGGATACTATTCATGATAGTAGATTCATTCCTTACAGGTATTTCAGGTGGGAATACCAGGGGAGAAAGAGGCAAAATAGGCATTGTAGTTGGACGGTTATGATCAGAGTGGTGCAACATCAATGTGGTGGTTTGTTTATAATATTAGCTTGGGACCTTGAGATTTCAATATTAGATGATTCAACAACTGACACAGAGGTGAGAGCCAATTTTTTCTTTCATGATATTGGCTCCCTAGACGAGTAGTTCCTTGAGGGGTTGATTGAGTTGTTGTAGCACCAAGTTGCCTTACTAGTTGGCAATTTTTAGGAGGCATCTTATGTCAGTACCTTACTGGACCATGCCTTGAGTGGAGGATGATTCACATCTTACAGAGTTGGTTGGGACCCTGGTATCATTTTCAGGTTCAATTTGGTTCAGTTGATGGAGCATGAGGTTGTGATGGCATTGCTTGAGGACAATAAATCTTTGGGAAGGGAGGATTGTAATGTCCTGATTTTTGGATTCCCCATATTTATAGTTGGAGGAAACCTTATGGGTTTATGACATCCTGGAAAAAGGGGTAAATTGAGGTTAAAAGTGGGCTCGGGAAAATTGGAGGAGTTATATGAGGCCCAACCAAGTCCATTCACATTATTTCATCATCATGATCACTTCTGCATAGTTCGTTCTTAGTTCTGTGGCATTCTAATGATTCCCATAAAAGATGAGTATTATTTAGTATAAATTAATTAAATGCACTAAAGGTGTTATTTGGGTCATATTATTGGAGGGAACACCTTCAAGTAATAGCTCATTGGAATCAGGATGATAATATCTAAAGGTTGGTATGATGAGAAATGTAGTTCAAACATTCGAGAGAGTCTTAGAAGCCAATTAATCACTTTTCGACATTAAAGGGGTTATTAAAAAGGGAAAATAAAGGTTATGTGGATTTGGTAAAAGGAGGAAAGATCTAGAAGGGGTTAGAAGAAGCATAAAGGAAGGGTATCACTTCACCTTCCTCATTATGATTTGATCTCTCATTTGAGGTGCTCTTTGAGCCAAGTTTTCATTGGGATTTTTGAAAAACCCTTCCACTATTGGTATTGTTTTGGTGGTGCAATATACACCCTAGCTAGACATCGAGGAGAACTCATTCAGGGTTTCTGTTGGAGCTTATATTACATGCCATTTTCAGTTAGAGGTACAACATTTGGTTTGGAGATTTGTGGGTTTCTCTTGAAGGGACGATTTCTATCTTGATAGAGTTGTGGCATGTTGAGGGATCCATGAATCCATTGGGTAAGATCATGAGGTTATGGGATATCCATGGCACCCAAGAGATGCGTTGGTGGTTCCCTTAAGGAGAGAATCACCTTGTGCAGGTCAAGAGGGAGTGAGGAGACCATGGCTTCATTAGTGAGGGATCGGGGTGGCTTGGGGATATCTATGGTGTTATACAGGGCTTAACCCTCTCCATTTGCAGACCAAAGGGACATGGGAATGCTGGGGGGGTTTCTTTGGGCTTCCCTCCTTTTTTTTTGCAGAACCGTGAGAAAGGGCAGGTCCGTAGGGGGTTTTGGAAGGTCATGAGGACTGTAGGAGGAGCTACAAGGACACTATAGGAACTGTGGGATCTCTTGGAGACTGGATTGAACTATTGGGAGGATATTTCATGGGCTAGGAGAGCCCTGGAAAAGTTGGCATCACCTCATTGGAATTATTCTAGGTTTATTTGTTTACTGAGTTTGGTAGCGTTGTTGCAGCTGCTATAACAAACATTAGTGGTCTATTATTATTGTATTTCTATATTCCACTCATAATAAAGAATGATAACGTTTTTCCTTCCATTACTTGTGCACTTGGACTATATGTGATGTGTTTGAAGGAAGTTCTTTTAATGAATTCAAACTATTTGCAGGAATTCTTAAATTTGAACTTTGCATAAAGAAATACATGAGTACAAACTATTTGAGAGAAGTGCACACCAAAAAAACTGAATTTGCGCATTAAAAATACTAATATCATTGCCCAGTTCTATTGGGGGTATTACAAAGGTACACACTATCCATAGAGGTAGCCAGCTTAGCGATTTGACCTCAAGACGTGTAATTCATTTCACTCAACCACTTTAGAAAACCCACCCAACTTAAAAAATTAAGAATAATATCTAGTTTCATATATGAGACTAAGACTACATGTTAATTGAAAGTACATAACCCTATTATTGTAGTCTTAATAATAAGAAGACGAGTAACTCTATTTCATATAATTCTATTTAAACTAAAATCAATTTTAATGATGCTATTCATTGCCAATATACTTATTATAAAAGTGGAAGCAACCATCTAGTGCAAGTTGTGAAACTTCAATACACTCATTTTATAATGAGAGAAAAACAAAGGTTTTTATTTCGTGTGTCTTTATATATATGTGAGTTAGAAGGAATAACAAGATATAGGGTTGTAATTATGATCATAGTCTAATTATTCTATGTTTTGGCTCTTTTTCAAAAATATCTTCCATGATTAATTATTAAACAATATCATAACAATGCGTGAGATGAAAGAGATAACTTATTTAAGAGTTATTTCTGACCATTACATATAAATAGAGAGACATGTAATTCTTCTTATAGTTACGTAGAATAAACGGTCCATAAGAAGCTTCCCACCTGATCCAGATTTAGGAGCGGAACAAACTGATTAATAGACTGTATACAATAAACACAAAGATATGGAGAACAATGCAAACATCTAGTGAAAAATATCTTCTATTGAATAAATGAAATGCGTTGAACTGTAAAACTGCAGAACCAAAACAACTTGATCGAATGGTGGTAGCTATCTCCAAGAAGAGATGTGGCTGCTACGCACATCCGTCTGAGCATAATGGTTACGATGAGGCTCCAGAGGAATTTTTAACATTACTCATGAATTCCAAAACCCTAGACATCCAAAAACCTAACCCAAGGAGTTGAAATGCCAAAATTCATGTGGGCCTCTATGGGTAAGTTGGTAACTCAACTTCTCGGGGTCATAAATTTTGCATACGACCTCCGTTTTAGGCACGTGATAGCCCATTGGAAAGGTATTTTAGAGAACTACAAATTACTCCATAAAACTCTAAATTCATATATAGTTTCACTATGGAAAGACAAACAAACACTGTTTAGGGCCCCAAAACAACCCTAAAAGTACAAAAAGATGTGTTGACATGAAGACATCCAAAATAATCCAATTGGAGTAGGTGGGAGGAAACCAATCTCCACATGGAAGATGTTTAGGGCTGTAGACAACCTCGAAAGTGTAGAACCCACAATTACAAAGAAGCACAAAAGAATGTGTTGAACTAAAAAATGTTAATATGAGCCAGTTGGAATAGGTGGGCGGCCACCAATATCCAACTGGATCAGTCTTTCCCCCTTAGGAAGCAATGTTCTCCATTGCGTTGAGATCCCCCATTAGGTGAGGAATTTTTTTCTGAATTTGGCCTCAGGTGAGCCACTTTCCTTGGTGTAGGAGCTACCCTACCTTGACAACTCGATAAAGTTGGATCATTTATTGGCAAGTGCACTTGACCTGTGTGTTCACTATCTAATCAGTGGATGCCTGTTCCATGATGTTAGGGTTGAGATCTGTTGGTTTCAACTGTTCTGTGATCTCTGAGGTGTCCAATAATGGTGGAAAATATCGCCGAAGGAGGTCCACATTGAACATTGGGTGCAAGACAAGGAAGGGTGGAGTGTTGAGCTCAAAAGAATTTCTACCCACAGTATTGGTGATAGTGTAAGGTCCATAGCAAAGTGGGCAGAGATTCCAATGGGGCCCTATAAGATGCTCTTTTTGCAAATGTAACCAGACCTTGTCTGCCACCTGAAACTGGTGCGGTACCTTGTGTTGATCATGGCACTGCTTTTACTTAGCAATGGCTTTCTGCAAAATCTCATGGACCTGTTGGTAGGTGTGTTGAATATGCTCAATGAATTTGGTGGATGTTTCAGTCTCAGACTGAACATGGGAAGAGTCTGTTTGTGTTATTGCAAGAGGTAGCGCAACATCAATGGGACCCAAGGGTTAGAATCCCAACCCCATCTGAAATGGTCTATGGTCGATGGAGCTATGGAGAGATCTGTTTTAATTGTGTTGAACATAGGAGAGAATATCATCCCATGTAACCAGATTCTTGGAGTTGTAAATGGACAATATGTGCACAATCATCTGATTGATTACCTCTATTTGGGCATCGGTTTTGGGGGTGCAAAGTAGTGGATTTAGTGATCTTGGTTTCCAATAGTGACTAGAGACTCAACCAAAATGTGGTGAGGAACCTATTGTCCAAGTCAGAGATGATGGTATGTGGTATCCCAAAATGGACCCACACTCGTTCGAAGAAAATCTTGTAAGTATCTTCCACTGTGATGTTCTTCTTGCAAGATGTGAGGATCAACATCTTCGAAAATTGATCAACTATAAAAAATAGACAATCATTTCCTTGCTTGGTGGACGAAAGTCCAGACACGTAATCCATAGAGATGGATTCTGAATACTTCTTGGGAGTAGGAAGGGAGGTGTATAATCCATGCTTCTTGATGCCTAGCTTGGAAATGGCACATGAAGTGCAAGATCTGATATACTTGTTGATGTCCTGCCGAAGTTTTGGCCAATAAAAATGTTTCTATAGAACGACCAAAATTTTATCCACACCAAAATGTCTCGCTATTTGACTATAGCGGGCTTCCCAAATCATCTTTGCATGCTCACTTGCAGGAACACAAAGATGACCTAGATGGGATAACAGTTCGTCCTAAATGTGCAAATCGGGGACATTCACGCTTGTACCCAAGAGCTGATAGGCAGTGGCGAAGTCTGGATCTTACTGATAAAGTTGGGGCCACTCAGATGCCTCATGTACACAGGAATGGAGCACAGTGGTGGTTGCAGCCATGAGAGGTCGATTGAGGCAGTCAATGACATGATTTGTGTTCCCTGTCTTATACTTGATGTTGATATGGAATTGCTACATGTAGGTGGACCACTTTTGATGGATGTCATTATGCAACTTCCCCTATGTTTGTATGAATTGAAGTGGCTTGTGATCAGTGTGGATAATTTTCTCCTTTCCCAGAATGTAATGTTTCCATCAGGCTTGTACAATGGAACACATTTCCTTGTCATAGGTGGGGTATTTTCGGACAATATCTGAGAGTGTCTCACTATGGTATGCCACTGGATGACTATGTTGAGTGAGAACTACACCTACAACATAGTCAGATGCATCGGTCTCAATCTCAAACAATTGTTGCATATTAGGTAAGGAGAGTACTAGATTTAAGCACAAGCGATGCTTCAGATCATCAAATGCTCGTTGTTGTTCCTTCCCCCATGCGAAATTTTCCCTACCACCAACCTTGGTTATTTGGCTGAGGGCCCATGCAATATGGGAGAATATCAACATGAACTGTTTGTAGAAGTTGGCCATTTCCAAGAAGCTCCTAAGCTTGGTTAGTGTGGTCAGGGATGGCCAATCATGGATGACTTCGATCTTATCTGGATCAACATGTACCCCATGGTCATCACCAATGTAGCCCAAGTATTGGATCATGTTCATGCGAAATGAACATTTTTCCAAGTTGGAATATAGCTTGTGATGTCGTAGAGTGCTCAAAACCTATTGAATATACTGCATGTGCTCCTCCCAAGTTCTAATAAAGATGAGGATGTCATCCAAATATACCACCACAAAAGAGTTGGTGAAGGGTATCAATACATCATCCATCAACCTCGTGAAAGTGGCTGGTGCATTTGTTAACCCAAAGGGAATGACCAACCATTCAAAGAGACCTTCTTTAGATTTGAAAGTTGTCTTCCATACATCAATTGGTTCAATGGGAACCTGGTGATAGCTATAATTTAGGTCAATCTTGCTGAAGAATGTTTCCCCCTTGAGTTAGTTAAGAAGGTCATCAATTTTGGGAATTGGGTACCAGTTCCTGACTGTGATTTTGTTTAATTCTCTGTAATTAATGCAGAGTCCCCAGGTCCCATCCTTCTTCTGCACCAGTACAATCAGGATTCCGCAAGGGGGGGATATAGGTATGATGTTCCCCTTTTGAAGAAGCTCTTATATCTGATGCTTGATTTCATCATTTTCCATTAGCGAGTGACGATAGAATGGTCCATTAGGAAGAGGTGCACCAAGGGTTAGATCAATGAGATGATTGACTTGGAAGTGCGTTGGTACCCCGATGAATGAGGATAAGATGTCTCTGTATTCTTCCATGATCATGTCCACTTGCTTCTATTGAAAATAGATGCTATGTGTAGAGGTCACAGATGTGGCAGTGACCTTCTTCTTACTTTGATCATGGATCACAAAGAATATGAACTTTCTAGTCTGTGAAATGACCTTACTGTATTTCTTAGAAGAGATTAAAGAAATAGCGGTAGACGGTGCTACCTATGGTATCTTGTACAATTGTCTACCCAAAGTAATAATAACACTGTCGGGTCTAGACTCATACACAACATGACACTTCCACAAATATGGTTGTCCTAAAAGAACATCAACAAATTCAAGGGGATCAATATCACACAATACCTCATCTATGAAAGGCTTGATGTCGTAGGGTAGATGACACTGTTGGCTAACACATAGATCTCTTACTTGGCGAAGCCAACCAATGGTGTCGGGATGCGGGTGTGGTTTTTTTGACTGGTCCAACTTCTTGATGACCTCTGCTGAGACCAGGTTCTTCTGAATTCTGATATCGACAATGAAATGAAGAAGAGCCCCTTTTACCCACATTTGTGAGTGAAATATGCATTCCCCTTCCTATGTTTCCTCTGGTTCGCTTGGCTGGACTTTGTTGGTAGTGATAGTTGCATTGGGTTCAACATCGATAATCCGCTTTCCTCCTTCTGTATTTGATTCGTTGTCAGAATCAACCTTTGACTTGGAATCCTTTAGCTTGACCACGAGTGACTGCTTGGAGAAACATTCTTTGATGTTGTGCTAAGGTATTTTATGGTATTCACACCATTTTCCAGTGTCCTTCTTCATATTCTCATTAACCTTATTGTGTTGTGACTTGGTATGGTTGTCCTGAAAGTGGCCATCTTTTCTCTATCCCTTGTTGCGTGGGTTGGGGTCTCCTTTTCCATGATTCGACTGTGACGAGTTTGTAGATCCAAACTCTCTCCTTTTCTGCTTAAATTTTTTCTTGATCTTGACAACATATCTATAAGTCATACCCAATGAGGCGATGCCCAGAAAATCCATTTCTGTTTGAATGTATCTATGAAAACAATCATTGTATTTGAGCACTAGATGTCGCTCAAAGTATTTGATACCGAATTTGGTGCACAGGGTATGGAAAATATTGGTGAAATATGGGACTGGCAGGTCCCTTTCCTGACGTAGGGTGGTCCATATAGTGTACTGGTCCTCGTAGATTCCAACAGGGTATTACTATTCTTTAATGTCATCCCGGAAGGAATCCCATGTTGGGGTGACTTTAAATATTTCAGATTCCTCTATGGCCCTTTGCTCAGAGTAAGTATCCCACTAGTCCTTAACATGGGGGATGACCTTGAGGAGTGAAAAAGTAATCTTTTCCCTATCGAAAAAAATTTGGACTGAAAAATACCCTTTGAGTAGATTCAACCATTTATATACAACATCCTCACCTATCAGTCCTTAAAATAATGGAATATCAAAATTTACTTGTACCTTGAAGGGGGTTGCATGACCGCTTGATGAAGATGATTGTCCTGTGGGTAGCCACCGACGGATCTATGCAAAGTTGTCCATCATTTCATTCCTTTGTCGCACAAGGGCTTCCTCGAGCAACATTTTAAAAGGATATCCTGCTCCATAATCTTTATTTTCATCCTCAATGGGTTGTTGGCGGGCTCGACCCGACTGATCTTGAAAAGGCTTGATTGGTTCTAGTCCCAACTTCTTGTACCCTGATCTTGTTGGGGAAATTCACGAATAAAAATAAGTGAAGAGCATACCGCTATGATACCACTGATCTGGATTTAGGAGCGGAATGAAATGATTAATAGTCTGAATACAATAAACACAGAGATACAAAGAACAACACATATATCCACTGAAAAATATATTCTATTGAATAAATGAAATAGGTTGAACTATAAAACTGTAGAAATGAAATAACTTGCTCGAATGGTGGTAGTTATCTCTGAGAAGAGATGTGGCTACTACGCACATCTGTCAGAGCAGAATGATTACAATGAGGCTCCAGAGGCCTTTTTAACATTACTCATGAATTCCAAATGATAGACATACAAAAACCTAACCCTAGGAGGTGAAACGCCAAAAGTCATATGGGCGTCGATGGGTAAGTTGGTACCTCAACTTATCGGGGTCGTAAATTTTTCATACGACTTCTGTTTTAGGCACGTGATATCCCGTTGGAAAGGTTTTTTTGAGAACTACACATTACGCCATCAAACTTTGACTCTGTCTACAGTTTGACTATGGCAAGCCAAAAAAACATTGTTTAGGGCCCCAAAACGGCCCTGGAAGTATAGAAAGACGTGTTGACATGAAAACATACAAAATAAGCCAGTCGGATTAGGTAGGAGTCCACCGATATCCACCTAGAAGATGTGTAGGGCTTTAGACAACCCCGAAAGTGTAGAACCCACAATTACAAAGAAGTACATAAGAACGTGTTGAACTAAAAACTGTCAAGAGAAGCCAGTTAGAATAGGTGGGTAGCCACCAATATCCACCTAAATCACCACCTCACCTACTTTCACATGTAATCAAACCTCATTGTTTCACCCTATTAATTTCTTACCTTTGAGAATTTTTATTCCCAACTCTTAATTATTTTAATTATCTATTTTATTCATTGTTATAAATTTATGATGGTAAGTACAAATTATAACATGATTTATTATAATTGTTTATTAAAAAAATTGAAGTAAAAATCTCTATCATATTAATACAAAATACAAATTCTCTCTTAAAAATAAATAAAATTCTTAGTTTTTTAATGATTATAAAATGTTTGAAATTATTTACATAAAATATTAATTTTCATTCAACTCTCATAGGGGCATTTCAATATCTCAATGATACTTTAATTCAAAAGTTATATAATAATATTTTAATTGATAAGTTAATGAAAATCAAATAAGTGATCTCTTTTATGTTGTGCTTGGAAGAAATATTATTTTCTTTATTTCCCTATTCTGTGATTAAATGAATATTAATGAAAAAAATTGGAAATAAGTGATCTATTTTATGTTGTGTTCGGAAGAAATACTATTTTCTTTATTTCCCTATTTTGCCTATTTTGTGATTTAATGAAAAAATGATTTTTACTTAAATGATTTTAAAAAATTAAAAAGTTGGTAGTTTTGTTTAAAAGGTTAATTTTTTTTATTTTTATTTTAGAATTGCTTATCACTTGTGGGGTAATATTTTAATTGTTAACTAAGAAACTATAATTTAAGGGCATCACTCGGGAATCACACTCGTCCTGGGTCACACCAACCCTTAATATCGCTGAATTTTTTAGTATTTCCTCATGACTAAACACAATCTAAGAATATTGAACTCAGATTTCCTAGTAAACAAAACCCACACCTTAAGTAATTAAGCTAACAAAAATTGACAATTTTTATTTTTATTTTAATATAATTAAAGTTTATAATTTTTTTAATAAATTAATATTTAAAAAATAAATAATAAAATAAATCATTTATTTAATATATTTTATAAACCACTTCATGATACCTTCAATCACAATAAAATTGTTTACATAATTCATGGAAACGTAATTTAGGTGTAAATTGGTTTACATTATTTAAGCTTGAATTTTCATGAGCATTTAATTAGAAAAGTAGCATAAAAAAAATAGTGATTGATAAACTTATGTAGGAGAATCAACACTAGCACATACTTAATAAAAAGAAGAAAAAAAATGCATACACAATACACCAGGGATTTAATTTGGATATCCTAAATACACAAACCAACAAACTCAATGCTACACCTATTGCTCAGTATATTAACAAAATATTTTGTAATACAATATATATGTAGTCTACAACATCATTCAATCCTAATCTGCTAATGAGTGTTAAAGTACAATGGGTAAAAAACCATGGGATAAAAAGCAACCAAATTCCATAAACACCCATAATATACCTAAAACACCATCGTTTATTCATACACAATCTACTTACATGTAAAGACAACATATATCCAATATTGTCCTCCTTGTTGAATACTTTGCGTAGAGGGAAAGGAAAAAAAAACATGCATATTATCAGTTTCTTGGGGAAATTATGTCCATTGGTTTCCTACACCAATAAAACTTCTCAATACTCATAGACTTCATCAATGAGGTTGCAACATTCTTCAAGTTATCAACCTTCTCCAACAACACCTTTTTTGTTCAACCATGTCTCTATCAAATGATGATGTACATCCATATGTTTTGTCTTAGCATGCTAGGTAGGGATATTTGACAACAAGATTACACTTTCATTGTCACAATCTATCCTTTCAATGTTTTGTAGCAAGCCAACATATAATCACAATCTTTGTAACCATAAAGCTTTCATACTTTCACGAGTGGTTGCCAAGTACTCAACTTATGTAGTTGAAAGTGAAACTATAACTTTCCTCTTGCTCATTTAGCTTACTACTCTTCTAAGTAGGTTAAACACATAACTACTTGTGGATCTTCGATGATCAAGATCTCCATTTGAATCTGCATCAACAAAACCTTGCACATTCATTAATTTGTTTGGTGTAAGTCTTCCTTGGTAGCATAATGCATAATCTGAAGTGCCAAACAAATATATGAAAACTATGTTTACAATAGTCCAATGTTCTATCCCTCGGCTAGACATAAGTCTGCTTAGAGCTCCCACTGCATCGAAAATTTCTAGTTTGGGACATACCATAGCATACATTAAACTTTCCATGACACTTTCATAAGGAACTTGAGACATGTCCTTACCATCCTCCTATGTCTTGGGGAATTGTTCTACAAATAAATTTAAGCCAATAGGAATAACGTAATTACAAGTTTCAAATTCTCACATTCTAAACATTTGCCATACATCTGAACATATTTCCTTTGAATTGACTAGAATTTCATGTTTAAATGTTTTCTTTTAATTTTCATGCCCAAAATAAACTTTACATCAAAAAGATCTTCTAGATCAAATTGAAATGATAGTCGAAACCTAGCATCCTTGATGATTTCCATGTTGTTTCCAATTAACAACATATATTATGAACATATACCACGATAATGAAATGATCACCAACATGTTTGGTACACATACAATGATCAGATTTGCTTCATGAAATTCCAAGTCCTGATACATAAATATCAAACTTCTAATACAACCTTGGTGATAGCTTCAATCCATATACATACTTCCTTAACTTGTAAACTAGGTTCTTTTTCCATTCATTGTAAAACATTATGGTTGTGACATATAGATTTCATATTGAATATCCCCATGTAAGAATGATATCTTTGCATCTATTTGTTTTACTTAGATCAAACACAATATTGGAAAAATAAGAAATTTAATGTAACTTAGCTTAGTAACAAGAAAGAAAAATCTCATTAAATTCAATTCCCTCCACTTGGGAATACATATTTTCTATTAGACAAGCTACCTTAACTTTTGTATTTAACTTTCTAACTTCTATCCATCTGGATTTACCAAGCCGTCCCTGAAAATTAGTTGAAGCGAGATGACAAAAAAACCAAACAATCCAACAAAAATATGTAACATGTTGTGTACAAAAATAATTATTATTCATATGAACACAATACATTATTAATAATAATTCTAATTAATAATAAAAAAAATAATATTTCTTGCTAACAAAAATGTTTTACCATAGAAACAAAAGACATCAGTGTAACACCATGTTGTCAAAATACTCAAAATGAAAACCAAAATACAAAGAATATAAATACAATCTAAAGCCATTTAGCAAAATGATTATGTCAACTCGAGAAAAACCTATCAGTGTGAAAAATTACTTACAATATAGGAACATGAAAAAGTATTTCTCAATAGAAATGAAAAGGAAATGACTACAAAGCTTTGTGGCATATTCATGTTAAAAAAATGAGTAGAGTAAAGTAGTGTGGTTGTTATTTTATAATATTTTTTCAAAGAAAACATCACATGAAAATTAAAGGAATGTTTTTTCACATTAGTGGACATCATTCGTAATAAAATGGTTATTTTAGGCTAGTACATTTAACTTAGGGGAAATTGATCATTTGTTAGGATGAGATTAGACAAATACCCAACAACATTGGCAACAACTAGCTAAGGTAACCCCTCGTGCTAGTTTTTATTTTATAATTTATTGGCAAAACAATAATATTGTAACATCATTAAGAAATAGTAGATTATAGTAATTTCTAATGTGGAATGAAGTATTATAATAATGATATTCCAATGTAGCAACAATTCTTTTACATCACATAGATAACAATCAAACAAACATTAGATAAGGTCCATAAGACATGACATTGATGTTGTGCACCATGTTAGTATTAAAGTGAGAGAGGATACTATCAAATCAATATCAAGGCTTCATAGTTCATCCTCTTAATCATTCAACTTAAAATCAACATTTCAATTAACAAAGCTTTTAATGCAGATAATACCTCATAAACACATTTTATCTCACAATTATCATACATATAGGATAAATACGAAACAAAATATCATTCTAAACAATGTCACACAACAAGGTGTCTTTTCTAACAAACATACAAGATGCAACAACCAAAGAAATTATAACATCCCCATGTGAAAAGATTCAAAAGGACTCCCTTGAATTCACACAAGGAAGGGGAATAAATACTAAAATATCCTAGAAAAATCCTTTAAAAACATTCTTATAAAGGTGTAGGTTATATTAATGCATTCATTTAAGTGCAAGTTGTTAACTTTAATTACACTGATTTCATATTGGGAGAAAAACAAAAGGTTGCAATTTTCTCTATCTTTGTCTTTATGTGTGAAAGAATGTGATGGAAGGCCTAACATTAAAAAAAAATGGTTGAAACCAGGGTAGTTTTTAAGGATTCAAATATTATACCTATGTATAGTAGTATAAGTGATTATTTTGGTTTGAAACAATCATACACATAGATATGTAGGCAAATAATCTATACAAACATATAATTTACTATTAAAACTTGTAATTTTTTTTTATGAATATTATCAATTTAATCATATTTATGTAAAAAATAGGTGAATTTTTAACCAATTAACAATTTTTTTTCCACTCAGTGAGAACATCTGGAACCAGGCCACTCATTTCATTAGAAGAACCAAACGAGTTAAAAATAGCATCACAAGTACCATCAGGGACTGGGGCTTCGACTCCTTCAAAATTCCTATTCTGAACAGAACCTGGCAACTCTTACTAGGCTTCATAGTTTGGCAACTATGGAAAGAGAGAAACACAATAATCTTTCACTCCCAACCATCTCCTCCTACCCTCCTCTAGAACGCAATCCTCTTGCATCTCCAAGAAACTCTTCAGCTAAAATCATGGACCAAGGAAGACTTCCCAATTGACCCAGGTGAGCTCAAGCTCATCAACTCCTGGGGCTTCTCATTTTCACACTCCACCCCTCCTCAACAACCCCCCCTTTTTTCAAAATCCCTCAGTCCCTCTAAGTGGCTCCTCCTCTCACAAGGCTTCCATAAGGTAAACTTTGATGGCACATCAAAAGGCAATCTAGGAAACTTGAGCTATGGTGTGGTCATAAGAGACAACTTAGGCCAAATTCAAAGCCTCATCGCAGAAAATATCGAATGCGATACCAACAATTCTGAAGAGCTTTGGGGTCTTATCAAAGGAGTGCAAATGGCACTAGATCAAAACCTCACATGTCTAATCATTGAAGGAGACTCCAAAATCATAATAGACTTGGCAACAAAAATCCAGGGAAAATCACACCCAACTGGCGCCTCCTTGGCCCTCTTTACAGCTTCCAGGATCTTCTCAGACCCTCTCTAACTCTAACCCCTTCACACATTCAACGAAGTGCAAACAAATTTGCGAACAGACTGGCCAATGTAGGGGTTGACTCTTTGCAACAGATCATTCTCCATGATTCTAGGATGTCCCAAAGCTCACCCCTCTGGCTCCAATGTGAGGATCTTGTTCAGTTGGATGGCCCTAATCCAGACAGGGTGCCACCTTTGTCTACATAGAATCTCTTCCAAGTCAGTAATGATCAGAAGCTCGGGAGTGAGAACAAAAGAACATCAGTTGGTAGTTTATTTAGGGACCTCGCCAATTGGGAGTCAGGAGCATGGAGGTATGTTGTTTCCCAAATTCGAGAAGTTGCGAAAAGTGAGAGAGGATCTAGATCGTTGATGCTCGAGGTGATTTGAATCGTCGATCAGGTCCCACTGATCGAGCGCGAGAAATTTTTGGGAACTCAGGTTTCGAGAGTTCGGAGCATGGAGGGAGCTGTCTACCTAAGTCGCGAAGTCATGAAACGCAAAATCGCGAAATGAAAGAGTGGATTTGGACCATTGGTGCTAGAGGAAATCTCAACCATAGATCTAGACCCATTGATCTGACGCGAGAAAGTTTCAGGAATTCGGGTTTTGGGAGTTTGGAGCATGGAGGGAGTTGTCTCCTCAAGTCGTGAAATCACGAAATGCGAGAGCGGATCTGGACCATTGGTGCCAGAGGAGCCCTGAACCATCGATCTGGTCCCATTGAGAAGACACAAGAAAATTTCGGGAACTCGACAATCGGGAATTCGAAGCATGGAGGAAGTTGCCAGCCCACGTCATGAACTCGCGATACACGAAATCGTGAAGTGCAAGAGAGGATCTGGACCATTGGTGCTCAAGGAGATCTGAACCACCAATCTGGTCACATTGATCTTAGGCAATTTTGCAAGCCGATAGGTTGCAATTCTATAAGAATATATGATGCGTGCATCTTTGCCAACAGATATGCGACTTGCATTTTTGTAAGCAGATAGGATGCAGGAATTTTTGTAAGCAGATAGGTTGAAAGCATCTTTGTAATTAGTCATGATGCATGTATTTTTGTAATCTCTTAGCTAGAATTAATATAAGGATCCACTTTTTTATTCACAAAAAAAAGCCAAGTTTTTTTTCCAGAAAATGTCAAAAAAAGGCCAATTGGTGAAATTTCGCCCCTAAAAAATACCTTGGTTGAAACTACCCATAATGGACATAAAGTGGTTTCTACTTCTTTATGACCATCACATATACATATCATAAGCTACTTAAAGTAATTCTTCAATATCATTAAATATGAATAGCTTGTTATGGAGGCTTATTTCACAATAGCCATTGTATAAGCATGCTACAAATTGGTTCTTTTCTTGATGGTCAAAATAACAATAAGGAAAATCAACATTTTGGGGTAGAAATCCAGTAAGAATCTTTTTGGAATGATGGAATTTCAGATATCAAATGTTAACATTGCATGATCTGGTTGAAATAGGGCATTCAAAGGTGTTGAATCCATTTTTCCATTAAAACTGATGATTTCATCAATCAAAAAATGCAATTTTGGCAGAGATTGCTTGGCTCAATTCTAGTGATGACAAACCAAAAAAGGTTGACAACATAGAGTGTTTAGCCTTGTTCTTGGAAATATGATTTAGAGGAAGATAGATGTAACTCCTTCAATTTGAAATCTAAACTGCAAAAATAATATCAATTAGTATGTAATAACATATCTACAATGAGAAAAGATATTATAGTTAGTTGATAAAAAAATGTCATTAATGGGTGCATAATAGATCCACATCCTAGTTAAAATATTGCAAATATTTATTAGATAATAACGCTATTGTTCTCATTTATTTCTTACAATGCAGGCCAAATATTAAAATTCAAGATTGAGACAGGGTATCTATCGTCATACCTCTCACATTCTAAGTAAGCACTCCACCATCTAAGCTATATATTTTAATTGTTGAAAATGATTCTAGAAATATAACACTTTTATATTGTCCACTAAAAAATCAAATATCACAATTAAGGTGAATCATTTCTATCAAGCTAGATTGAAAACTAATGGGGGAAAAATTAGAAGGGAAAAATATGTTTATGGTTGTGAGTTATTGAAGCTAAGACACCTATGTCACACACTAGAATACTTTTATCTATTATATAAATTATATCGAAGAAAAAATTCCATTTGATAGACCTCATAAAGCCTTCCACTATAAGAGGTAGTCATACAACACTGAAGTATCCACTCCAATCATTAGTGAAGTAGTGGCATTTCCTACAAGATCATTATAAAACTTAGTCCTATAACTAATAACCTTTCTAGGAGGCTTAGGAGAAGCATGATGGAAATTCTCATGCCATCCTTCGGATATCCTTGGAGGTTAGCAAACCTCAAACCTAGTAGTTGAGATGTAAACAAGGACCATATTTAACCTTCAATTCATCCATCAAGGTGACAATTTAACATATTTTCAAGGATGTAACAGGGTGGAAAACTTACCACTATAACACAATGACCACATGTTACAACACCTTTTCACACCATTTTTCGAGTTTTTTGTGCATAAAATTTCACTTACTACAACAAGTAATGGAACAAACATAAAAATAATAATTATATAAAATGAGCATGTGTAATGTGTGTGTAACACCCTTCCCAGGATTAACAACCCTAAGAGGGTTACTAATTTTGAGTTTACTTATCTAATATGTATTTCTTGTTATTTCAACTACAACCTAGATTATGATAGCTATAATCACTTGGTTTTAACTTTTGTTCCTACATACAATTCTCTAGATCTAGAACATAATAGGAACATATTAGTTACATCTATTAAATATACCCATGGTTGATTTTTAGAATTGAATAATATGTAATCTAACATGTAACTAAGAATTTTGTAGCAATATTTTAGAAAATTTTAAATAACAAAGATAGTAAATAATTAGAAAAGAATACTTGTTTTTCCTAGTTTATATAATCATCAGTGGTAGCATAGTCTATCAGGTGGAAAGTATCTCCAAATCCCACCCTTGCCACTTGCCACTTTCCTAGAGTGGAACAACTATCCTCCTAGCCAACCAAGAGCCTAATTGGCTTCTTGGCTCCAAGAACCCTTAAGTTTCCTAACCCTTTAGGCTTCATGAAAATGCTACTAGATGATCTCTCCAATAGAAGAGAACCCATTGAAAATTTGTTTTTTCCAAATAGTTAAGATTTATCTCCAAGAAAATCCATGAAAATATGGTATCCCTCTAGAATCCTTTCTTTCTAATATTTACAAAAGTTCTCCTTCCCCAAATATATATAGCCCCCAACCCCCTATTACACCACTAAATGTTATTTACTTGCCTTTAAAGATTCCTCTTTCTTTCTGCTATTTATAAAAGTTCTCCTTCCCCCAAATATCTATAGCCCCAACCCCCTATGACATCACTAAATTTTATTGACTCACCGTTAAAGATTCCTCAAGGAAAGTGGTCGACCCCCTTTTATCCTATGTAATAAATTTCATCATGTGCAATTTATTGACCTTTCATTAAATTTAATGATATCCACTCATGCATCATACCAACATATCAATAAGACATTGAATGTCTATTTTAAATATTTTAATGCACACAATATTCTTTTCATCATCCCAATCACTTAATTTATTAACGGATAAACTAAATTAGAAGTCAATGCATTACATAAGCATAATAATGTATGTGTGCAATGTATGGGTAAGTAGCTAACATGCACATACATGTGTATGCTAATAAAAATGAGTAGTAAATGCACTTTAATCCATAATTCCCTAATGTCCATAATCACAAAATAACACATTCTTAGTGGTACAAATGCATGAACTAAGACTTGATTTAACAAAATCATAATGATCCGACCAACAAGATACATGCACAATCACACTATATTGAATGAAATGAACTAAGGATGGTAAGTAGTCTAAGAAAGGAAGTAAAGAGTGAGACAATCAATTCTTATTAGGATCTTGACCAACGTAGAATCAACCCCTTAACACCTACTCCCATATTCCATCTCCCACATCTTGTTTTACTGTAATATGTTGGAGCATCAAATGTATTGACCTAACTCTAGATATAACCCTAAGGTGGAAGCATTAACTATATCAACCTAACTTCCTCATTAGGAAACCAATAGTCATCATCACATGTCTAGGGGAGCATGCCTAAGACTATTGTTAGATAACAAACACCAAAATAGCCTAAAAATAGAGAGAGAAGTAACTCCATGACTTGAGAAATAGATATAAGAATGAAAGAGAAGCCTCTTCAAGGGGGGAATCTCCTTTTACAATAGAATACATGTACAATATGATATGATTCTAAGACTAGGTCTCCTTGGTGTGTGTGTGTGTGTGTGTGTGTGTATAGCTGACAACACTAATATAACAATAGAAATGTAATAAATTAATATATAGGGCTTAACATGGGGCTTTGTCTAGGGATTAACGTGTATGTCCCCTTCAAACAAGTGTTTCCATCAACATCTAATTAGTTGTGGATGTTTTTGCATGAATAACTCATCTTCCCACGTTGCCTCTTCTACTGGTAGGTTCTTCCACTTGATGAGGTACCCATTAATTGCTTAATTTCATAGTTGCTTAGTCCTGGTTTCAAGGATTGTTTCTAGTTCTAGTATGATTTTCCCTTCTTAATTAATCTCTGGTAAAATAGTTTGAATTGGGATCTTGTCACCAATTACGTTCTTTAATCAAGAAACATGGAAGATTGGATGTACATGTCAACATGGAGGGAAATCCAATGTGTAATCCATATTTGCAATCCTTTGAAATGCCCTATAGGAACCATAGTACTTGGGTGCCAATTTATTGTCCTTGTTTTGTTTCTTGAGGGACATCTGTTTGTATGGTTGTAGCCTAAAAAATATGCAATCCCACACTTCAATTTCCCCTTTGTTGTGAAATTGATTTGCTTGTTGTTTCATCCTATTTTGTGCTATAACCAAGTTGTCTTTCAATAGTTTGAGAACCTCTTGTTGGTGCTCTATGTGGTCCTCCAATCCTTGAACCTTTTCTTTCCCTCATAAGAGAGATTTGATGGAATGAGGATGATATCCATAAAGTGCCATAAATGGGGAAATTTTTTATGAAGCATGGAAGGACGTATTGTACCACCATTCCACCAATGGCAACCACTTGACCCATTGTGTTTGTTTATTAGATGAAAATCAACTAAGATACCCATCTAGAAATTTATTCACAACCTTAGTTTTCCCATTGCATTGAGGACGGTAAGAGGAGAGGTGAGCCAATTGGGTACACAAACAAGAAAATAATTCAATTAAAATTTTTTCAGTGAAAATTAGATCTATATCACTTACAATAATCTTGAGGATTCCATGTACCTTTAAAATATTTCCATGAAATCTATGGCTATTGTACTTTCTTTAAAAATATGAGAAAGAGAGAAAAACAGACATACTTTGTGAGTCGATCCACTACTACCATGATGAAATTCTTTCCTTTGGACTTGGCTAGATATGTAATAAAAATCCACTTGAACCTCTTCCCAATGTTGACTTGGTATGGCTAGTGGTTGTAGTATCCCCAGGGTCTTGATTTTCTCTCCCTTATTGTTTTGGAAAACCACACATTGAACCAAAAAAATTTCAACATTATCTTTAAGACCTTCCTAGAAACAAATCATCATTATCTTATGATAATTTTTCAAGAACCCTGAATGTCCTCTTATAGGAGAAGTGTGCAATTCCAAAAGAACATTCTCTTTGAGTTGGTAATTCTTACATAAGTATAGGCAATATTGATACCACAACAAATAATTCTTCCACACAAATTTATCTAATGCACTTTGTTCCTCCTATACTTGTTGAACGATATTGGATACCTTGTAATGTTTATTCCATTCTATCCTTGTTTCTTCCACTCAACTAGATTGCAGAATGGAAATAACACATAGTCAACCCTTTATGTCTTCCTCTTTCCTTGAAAGTGCATATTCTATGATATTTTGTTTTCCTTTTTCTGAGATAATTTCAAAGTCATAAACTATAATCTTTGTAACCCATTTTGTATTCTCTTTTGAAGATAATATTTTTTCCAAGAAGTACTTCAAAATATCATAATCTCTTATTACTTTGAAGTTTCTTCCTATAAGTTAAGGTCACCATTTCTTAACTGCATGTAGTATGGACATCATTTCTTTTTCATAAATGGGTTTGAGTAAGTTCTTTCCTTTAAGATAGTTTCTTTCAAAGGAAAAGGCCCTTCCTTTTTGCATTAAAACTGAACAAATGTCATGGCCTAGGGATTCACACTCCACAATACAGGTTTTTGTGAAGTCAAGTGTGGCCAAGATAATATTCATACACATAGCCTCCTTAGTTTTTTCAAAATATTTGGTTTCTTCTTGAGTCCAATAAAATTCCTCCTTCTTTAATAATGATGTTAGAGGTGCCACTATTTGACCACAATTTTTGACAAACTTGTGGTAATATCTTGTCAATCCTAAGAGTCATCTAAGTTTCTTCAAGGTTTTGGGAATTGGCCATTCCATCATAGATTTAATTTTGTTGGGGTCCACTTTGACACCTTCATGAGATACAATATGACCCAAATATTCCACTTATTGAACCCCAAAGGACTATTTACAAACCCTAACTTCCACGGGCTATATCTTAGAAAGTATATTGAATCAATACCTAAAATGTTTACCACATGTACCTAGATATGTCTTAGCAATATCCTCAAAATTTATTTTTTTAAATTGTCCTAGAAAAAAACGCTATATCATAAATTCCAAGATGTATCGATTGAAGGAGAAAAACCATAGGATTATATGCTCTGATACCATTTCTTGTAAGACAAACTCAAAAAATATTCAATGAATAATCCACTTCAAGGGGGAAACCTCCTTTTACAATATATGTAATGCACAAGACAAGATGAGATCATCCTAAAACTAGGTCTCCTTCACACACACACACACACACACACACACACACTAAGGGTACACTTACAATTAAAAGGTTCAGTCAACAATACTAATATAACAATATAAATACAACAAATCAATATATAGAGCTTTACATGGGGATTTATTCTTAACAAGGGGATTTTTATAGGGCTTAACATGTAATCCTATATTTTGGGGGATTTTAAATATTTCCATCATTTTTTACTATAATTTAGTTAAGTTGTAGGAATAATAAGTAATGTACTTATCAATGGAGCTACCTTAGTTTTTTTTAAGTCCATTCGATGGATAAGGAGGGGGTTCCCATTATTTCCTTTGTAATTTATGTTGGTGGATGGGGGTTTTAGTAAGATATCATGGAAGATAATATGATACGAATCATACAAGGCATAAGAATTGGCACTATTATTCTAACTCAATTATTATTTGTTGATAACCCACTTGTAAGACTATGTCTCAATCATGGATTGTGCATCCATATGCTTGTACAAGAAAACAATATAATGACACAAGCACAAGGAATATCCTCAACATCCCTCCTTATTCTCTCTCAATTAATCCACTCCTATCCTTGGGTTTCCTTCTAAAAAAAGCGCAAATATGCTCCTCCAATTCCTCCTACTTAATCCATCTCTAGTAATTCACTCCAATCCCTTACTATGACTATGTATCAATCACTAATTGTGCATACTTGTGCTTATGCTTGAAGGAAATATAATGGTTGTTAGCTTCCTTCTAGCACAATAATAAGTGTGCTAGTCCACTTCCCTCCTACTTATTCCCTCTCCATTGATCCACTCCAACCCCTTAGTATGATGATCTCTCAATAATCAGTTATGCGTCCTTGTGCTTGATGGAAAGCTAATAACTATTAGCTTTCCTTCTATCATAAGAACAAGGATGTTTTTGTATTTCACTTGTATGTGCTACCCATACTGATTGTTACACATTGTTGTCTCTTGTCATGGAATTCTTGTAAAATAAATCTGAAACATTTCTTGTGCATCCTTGTGTGTATGCCAAAAGGAAAGCTAATGGTTGTTATAAATTTAGGGATTGTGTATCCTTTTTCTCTAAATAAAGATAACATATATTATATTTTCTTCTAACACAATTACAAGAATGATCCACCAAGCATAGTATTACAAGAAAGTTTCCATTGGTATGGAGGTGAATGCTCATAAATTTACTTTGAGTTCCAATGATCGAAGGGAGGAAGATGAACAAAGATCAAGTCACACTTTTCATTTCAAATATTTGATATTACAAGATGGTTTTAAATATCTATGTTTTAGCTTCAAGCCAAATGGGTATGTGAAGAGATATCGAGACTACCTACTAAGGAAGATAGAAGGTAGGATCCAACACTAGTGTAATAGATGGATCTCTAGAGGAGAACAAATGACATTGGTTAAGTCAATTTCACAAGCCATCGTTGTTTAGTGGCACTCTTTAACTTTTAATCTTAAAAGAGTTTTGGAGAAAATCAAAAGTAACTAATATATATAAGTAACTTTTAATCTTAAAAGAGTTTTGGAGAAAATCAAAAGTAAGTACTTATATATTATATATATATAAGAAACTACTATAACAACTAACTATATTATTCCCAGATGAGGTGACAGATGGCCCTCAATAGACAAAGGTGGCATCTGGCAACATCAGGTGTTATTAACCCTTGTTTCCATCCTCCCTCCCCCTCCATTTGAATGACCCGCACTACGCCTGGAGTTATGGTAGTGCGGTGGGATATCCTTGCAGGTTTAATAGACCCTCGCGTGAACCTAGTTGGACGTACAAGGTAGGTACTAGGAATAGGAGAGTTGTGACCTCTGCTTTCATGACAACCCTCCCTGTTAATTCATAAATCATTATGAAGGCTAGCGCCCCCGAGCGCTCTTCCATTCTAATGTTTTTGAAAACTCGTTTACTCCTTGGCTCTTTCATGTTCTTACACCTCTGGCCACCTTCTACTACTCTTTCGCTGGTCATCCTTCACATTCCCTCCCAGAATCCTTATGTCATGCCAAGAGAGAGGGGAAAATATAGAAGGGTACCGATGTATTACAAGACCCTATCTAGACGAAACAGGCTCACCCCCTCTCAACTTGCTCTAATTATCATAAGCACTCCCATCCTAAGACAAAATTGGCTGGAACCACCTCAACAACCCCTACCACCCCCCTCCAATCCCACAATGGACTCCGACAATTGCCCTATCGAAGAGGAAACTCCCCCTCCTGAGGAGGATACTCCTCTGATGTGTTTCCATATGGAAACCGCCCCTCCCAGAGTCCACACACAGGTTCATGGTTTTGGCACTGGTGGATGTATTGTGGAGGAAGAAATTCCTCCTAGTTGGCAGGTGGAGAACCATCTGACAACCATGGACATAGATTCGAATATGGATCTGCCTCTTCACTCCCCTCATTAACTCTCAGATGAACATATTCATCTTATTTTCGATATATGGCATAAGCTTGATGACCAAACGCATAATCAACACATCCTGGGCCAACGAATGAACCTCCTGTTTGATGCCATGATAGATGCTCCAGCTAAGAAATGATGCCCAACTTGCGGCCAAAAGTTCATCCCAGATTACAAAATCCACGACAGTCCGAGTTCGCATATGGATTAACTCCTCGAGGTTTTTGTTTTCTTTCTGGTTTTGTCACTTTTTCAAAGATTGGAAGAATTCCTGCTACACGATGTATGTCAGTCAGTCATTGCGACCAGTTTATGGCTGTAGTTTTGTTTATACTATAACATGTCAAACAATTACAATCTTTTTTATGGCCACCTGTTCTGGTTTCCTTGTTGTGGTAGAACATGTGGCAGACTATAGGCAATGCAATGACATATATTGTTGATAATATATAGATCCTTTTATTTACACAAATAAAATAAAATTAACTATATTATATATATAAGAACTAACTATATTTTATATTATTGCACGAAGATAAGTGAGGTGATTTACAACCCAGTATGGGGGAGGTGTGGAGGTGTTAATGTTATGTTATATTAGATAAAGTTACATTAAACAAAAATTGAAGTCCACTCAATTAAAAAACAATAATAAAAATAAAGTCGACTCAATAAAAAAAAAATGCCCAGTGCGTAAAACTTGACATGGAATGAAATAATAAATAAAAAATTACACCTTAAAAAATTGGATCCCTCTCGGTGCTTAATAAATTTAGGTTTAAGATGAATCTTTATAACTAACTAACTATATAATATAACTAATACAAATAACTATATATAATATCATAACTAGAATAACAATAACATGGTATATTATATAATATATAATACAATTAACAAACTATATATATAATTCATAATTAGCGAACAACAAATTTATAAATAAATAAAAACTAAGCTAAAACCCAAATAAAAAACACAATAAAAACCTTATACCAAAACACTATTTCCTTTCACTATTGTGAAAACCTTGCTTGATTTCTATATTGTGGAAAATCTACCTTTTTTCATCTCTACTTGTCTCTATTGTGAAAACCCTTTGATTTACCCAAGCAAGAATATCATTCAGGAGCAATCAATCATTTTTCGAAAGTATTGTTTTTTGCTAGAAAGATTTATAATTTGTGAGTTTTTTCATTATTTTTAATAGTATTTGTTGGTGCATTATGAAATTTTCTAGGCTGTCAAATTTATGGATAGCTATTTTAAAGTGAAACACATATGTGTTGAATATTATTCTTTCGGATATACTACATATCTATGTCTACAAAAGCTAGGTGCTATACAATGTAGATTATTGGAATAAGTTACAAAAGTTAGGTGCTATACATTGTAGATTATTGGAATAAGAGAAATGTTCAATATAAAAAAATATTTTTGTTACCTTGCATCATTCTTTCAAAAAACATAAACAACAATCACTATAAGTTAACATAGACCACTAAATTTTTTACGTGTCCTCCACTAACTATAATTTCTCTCGACACAACTCCAGTTTCTGCTTTAGATCTAGGTGATGCACACAGAGTCTTGGGTTCGACACAGATTCTGATCTCATATGGACTTACTTCTTCTATTGGACTGTACTGAGGATCCTTCTCTTTCTCTTTCCTTTCTCTATATGGTGTGATATGAAGCACTACGTTGGAGTCTCTTTTCTCAATTACTCTGTTTTTCTCTTCTCTCTCAACCATAGTCTCCTTCTTACTATCCCTAAACCTTTTCCCACAATGTAATACTCCAATATATCCATTTGAGTCAGTGTCTTCCTCTCTTGGAATCTTCAATCCATCAATTTCTCATTCATCCTCTTCATCTCCTTTCACTCTCAGACCATCCTCTGGTTATCCCCCAGTCCCCCTATGTGCGCGAAGGTGCCTAACAGTCAGATTCCATCTTCATGACATTATTGTTGCACAATAAAATATCTATCCAAGTATACAATGCACTCAAATATCTTCCACGCTCACCCTTGAAACATTCCCTCTCTGAGACACTATAAGACTGGGTACAATCTATGAAAAACTCTATAATTTAACCTCCTAGTACACTATTTAACCAAAAATCAATTGTGCGTGAAACTTTATTACTTACTGTATTCAACTGTATAATCAATTCAGGGGTCTAGTTTCTCGGAGCTTTAGTTCGATATCTCCCAACGTTCTCAAATAGCCTTTCTAACCATTCATTCAAAATTATTAGAAACTCACCAAATAATATTTCATGAAGATCCGTGAACACATACCTTTGTAATCATTGTTCATTGTTGAGTCATGGGTTCCTATTCTATTCTCTGGAAAATTCTCGATGCTTCCTTTCTAGCCATTCGATGATTTCTTCCTTATTTGGCCTCCAAAATATTCCCATCAATTACAGATCTCGGTCCAGGAAACATAACCATTTTTTGGTGTGTAGTGGGAAGACCTGGGGTTAATCATCAAAACACCAACAAAACCCTTAGACACTGGCCCTTTCGGCATCACCTGCAAGAAAGTTAAGTCTCACCTGAGGAATCTGGAGGGCTTGTAGGAACCAAGGTTCTGCAGTGATGAGGGGAAGTGAGGCATTCAACATGTTCTTACTAACCATATACTTAGGTGTCTAGTTCCCATGAGTTAATAGTTACTTATCATACCATGCGCGCGGCATTTATTTTCTTTATATTCATTAATTCACCAGTTACTTTAGTGCATGAAATTATAACATCATATATGAATAACACATTCAACATACTTAAGAATTTATCATCATTGCATAGTAACAATAAACATCATAACATACAAAATCAACACATCACGACATAAAATTTTAGCGTGGTTCACCCAACTTGGGCTACGTCTACAACATATGGCTTCTTATATTATTCATTGATAATCTTCTCACAACTATGCACTGTGCTACAAAATATGAAACAGTAACATTACGCAAACTTTCCTAGCCATTCTATTGCACTGCGAGTCTCACTCATCAGTTATACCTCAAAACTTCTTCCAATGCTCGACTCAACTTACCCAAAAAGAACTAATAAATTATCATATGTCGAACCCCCTGTCTATCTCGACCCTTTTCATATTTATACATAAAAATAGGGCTAATCCCATTACAATGTGGACGAAATGTCCCAAAATCCCAATGGTTTTAACAGGTTTCTGTCGTTTGCGTGTTGCTCCGTCATGCTTCCTCCTGTCGCATGCTTTGACTCCTTAAAGTCTCCTCCCATTCCGCTCTCTAGTACATCTTCTAACTTCCTTTTATCCTTTGACTTATTCTGGTGCATATCCAAAGACTTATCAAAACTTATCGAAAACGCCTATCCAATAATAAGTCTTAATTAGGCTTGCATATGACCCTAGATTACATCAAGTTATTGATATTGTTGTGGTTGATATAACTGAAAGTTATGGTTTTTTGTTAAGAAAAGACTGGTCGACTAAACTTCAAGTATATTTTTCAATTGACTGGTCCCATCTGTGAATTTCTTATAAATGTAAACCAAACCAGATCCTTTTGGACACCAAATCTCACATGAAGCACATGGTATTTGAGCTGGAAGGTAAAAATGAAACCATGATATTTGCTCATACTTTTCTAAGTAACTAGTTTTTGGGAACTAATCATGACTGTTAGGAAGCACAAACATATGAAATACAACCAGATTTGCAATCAGAACTCCTTCCACGAACACACAATAACACCTATACCATATTAACTAACTTAGGTTTTAGCTCAATTAATAAAACTAATATTTCTAACATGTGGTTCATGTTATTTGATGGCTCCAGGTCACAAGAAGGAGTTGGGGCAGGATGTGTGTCAATCGATCCTAAACAATGTAAAACACCCATATCCCATCGCCTAGAATTTGAATGCATGATTAACAATGAAGAATACAAATACCTAGTCCAGGGTCTGAAAAAGGCCATCAACCTTAAGGTGAAGTGCCTCAAAGTATTTGGTGATTCAGAAATAATCGTTCGACAGGTAAGAAATACCATTCATTTCCTGTCACCACATCTTAAATTATATCAACAAGAGGTAATGAATTTTCTCTACTCTTTTGATGCATTCAATATTACTTATATACCTCATAATCAAAATATTGATGCAAATATATTGGCCAAAACAACATCTAGGTTCATTCCCCCTAGTGATGGTTTTTCCGTTCAAATGATTTTCAGGCCTTCAATACCAGATAACATCACAAACTAATGAGTATTCAATAATGATACTCAAATTATCAATTTTCTCACCATCTTAGATTTATTCCAATATTTTGTGATTGATGATGAGGAAAGAAAATTATTAGGATGAGGCAAGAAAAGTAAAAGAATATTATGTCCCGAATAATGTACTGACACTTGAGAAGCTATTTGATTTACATACTAAGTTTAGAAATCCCACTAATCCAAAGACCAATAGTTCAACTATGATGCATTTTATGGTCAATCTAGGTACCTCTGAACAACCCAAGTATGTCAACCTAGGCACCTGCTCTTCAGAGGCAAAAAAGTACACATTCACAAAGATGTTCAAGAATCACCACGATGCGTTTACATGGACTCATGATGATTTGAATACTTATGACACCCTAATAATTCAACATGTGATCCCAATTAAAGAAGGTGTCAAACCACTCCAACAAACTCTATGGAAGATACATCCAACTCTTAAACCACTCATCTAGAAGGAATTGAATAAGTTGTTAGACACCCAAATCATTTTCAAGGTCCACCATTCAACTTGGGTGTCTAATATGGTTCTCATCGGGAAGAAGTCGGGAAAAATTATGATATGTGTAGATTTTTGAAACCTGAACCGAGCTTCCAAAAACTATAACTACCTAGTCCCCCCCATGGAATAGATCCCGCAACTCGTCTCTGGGTATGATATTTCCTCTTTATTGGATGGGTTTTCAGGATACAACCAAGTTCGCGTGGCAGAACGAGACTTATTGAAAACCACATTCAGAACTAAACGAGGAACATATGCATAATGCATAATTCCTTTTGGTTTAGTAAGTGTAGGTGCTACATTTCAAAGGGATATGGATATTGCTTTTAAAGGATTAATTGGTCAAAGCATGGTGATCTATCTCGATGAAGTCATAGTTTATTCAAAGAAAAGGGAAGATCACCCAAGACATCCGAAACAAATATTTGAATGATGTAGAAAGTATGGGATCTCATTGAATCCCAAGAAGACTATTTTTGTCGTTTCAGAATGTATACTATTAAGAAATGTGATCTCCAAAGATGGAATTTTGGTGGACCCGGAAAGAGCAGAAGCTATTATGAAAATCCCTCCACCGCATAGCAAGAATTCATTGAAATATTTTTTCAGCAAGATCAAATTTGTAAGAAGATTTGTTCCAGACTTCAAAAAAATCACTAAACCACTTCAATGAATGATTAAGAAAGATGTTTAGTTAAAATGGACATTTGTTGAGAAAGAGGATTTTGAAAATATCAAAGATGCTATAGTTGTTGCACCACCTCTACGAAATCTATATTTCATTAAGGAATTCTTGGTATACACCTTTTCATTTGATCATTCTTTTGCAACAGTGCTCACACAGAGAGATGGGAAAGGAAATGAATACCTTGTCACCTTCATGAGAAATGGATTACAAGGTGTTGAATTTAAGTACCTGTTATCACACTAAATTTCCTTAGGTCTTTTAGTTTGTTTTTATCTTTTTTAAAAGCCTTATATTTTAATTTTTTAAATAAAAAGTATTTTTTTTTCATCCCTTTAAAGTTATGTTTGATAGGACACCTTGGATGACTAAAATTTTGAGTCATAGCTCATGTTTTGATCATGAATTTGATTTTTGATCCTTGAACCCTTTTAGCTCATGGTTTTTTTATTTTTGCTCTCTTTCATGATTTTCCCCTAGGTCGATACCTCCCATGATAAAGCTGATGTGACACACCTCTCTCCTCACTCATGACCTCACAAGCATGCCTCATTGTCCTCTCTCACCTATATAATCATATTTTTGAATTGGAAGCACTGCCTACTCATCAGACAGTTCTGTAGCACCCGTCACATTTATCATACCGCCATCCCAAGTCATGATTTCCATGACCTATACCATATCCCTTGTTTTCAGCGCCAGAAGTTGTTTAAAGAGCCTTCAAAAGATCTTGCATTCATGTTCCTGGATAATGGTTTCTAATTTTGAAAATATAGAAGTGTCGCAATGCGTGAATTCACCATATCTGATCATGCAACCACATGTCAACCAAATCTTACTACTATGCGAGATTCCAGGGCCGAAGTTTCCTCATTTTTTCCCTATGATTCCGTTGAAGAGCTCAACAAGTTTCTACTATGCATGTATCCACTGTTACCTCCTCCGCGTATTAATCCTCACAGGAAATTTGTGATCGGGTTTTGTTTTGCTGAGTTTGCACAGTAGTAAAATAATCATCTTTGTATGATAGCCTCATCTCCTCTCTTTTTCAGACCTGTAAACCTCATGGGCCATATGTGAGTCAGATTTATCTTGTATTCCTTAGGCCTTGAAGTTTAAATCTTTAGACTAGTCTATCCTCTGCATATGCGTTGCGCTACCCAGAGGCGTCACTTAACCTTTCGTTGCTTCCCCTACCTCCTTTCATCTCGAAATTAAACGTCTTACTTAGTTGTATAGGGTCAACCTTGCATACTTGAAACCCCATTCAACGTCTCCTGAGCATTACCAAACTGTTGCAAAGCCCTGAGTCTGAGTCATGGAGACCCCTAAACCGAAGAAGGCACATAAAGGAGGCAATATAGTTAGGACAAAACCAATGGACATGCTTCTTTTCAACATAGAACCCATGGCAAGAGAGGCCTTTCAAAGAGTAGGGTGCCTCTTCTTCTATCAGAACATGCAGAGAGGCCATCCAGAGGTAGCAAGACAGTTTGCATTCCAGTTTGATGGGAAGAAAACTAAGGTTGGGGATTTAGAGTTCGAAGTGACTGAAGCCTCCATCTCAGCCGCAATAGGGATCCCCATTATAGGTGAAAGGTGGTTCAAAGACATGGCTTTGAGTTCAACTTATGCAAAATATATTTTTAAAACTGAATATCAAGCCAGTGACCTGTCCAAAAGTATGCCAAGGAGCCAATTGATTGAACAATTTGACAGACTATTGAAGATCATACAGAGATATTTCCCTTGTGAAGGGAGATTCAACACATTATACGAGTACCATATAGTATTGTTGCTACATTTTAGTGGTAAGGTTAGATGAATATTGATTATTACTTGTTGAGGAGTATAGGTAAGATGTCAGACATGATACAGGCCAAATCTAAAGATGTGGATTCTAGCCTTTTCCACTCTGGATTAATCAAAATTCTAGTATCTGGGGAATTGGGAAAGAAAGATATTTCATGGGAACACTTTGTGGTTACATCTCATTTTAAGTTGGATCTAGCACCCACTCCTCAATCACAGAGGGAAATTTTTGTATCACCTACCAGTGCTACCAAAGCAGGGACTAGTAGGAAGAGAAAGGGTAGAGCCCCTGTTCAAGTGTCAAAATTAAACAAGCAGGTCACTGAAGCTGAGGAGGAAGTCTGTCCTTCTCGACACATATATTTTTCACCTCCTCCTCCACCAGGGTTAGCAGAGGTGCCTCCTTCTACCAAAGTTACATCTAAGAGAGGGAAGAAGCTTATGTTTTCCCCTTCTTCTCTAGCATTCAAAATCAAATGTAAAAGACTTTTCACAAGGTCATCAATTCCTAAGGAGGATTATAGAGAGAAGTCCTTACCAGAGATCCTTATTCAAAGGAAGAAGGGGAAAAATATTGAAAATCCTCTAGAGGATAAATTAGAAACCCTTGTACAAAATAAGAAGGGGAAATGTGCTAAAGGACCTTAGGAGAAGAGAGATAAGACCTCTGAGAAAGGCATTGAGAATCCTGCTGAAAGAAAACAAGAATCCCTTGTACACAAAGGTAAAGGTACTAAAATACCTTTGGAGAGAAAGGAGGAAACCCCAGTGAAACACTTTGAGGAGCCTGTGGGAAGAAATGAAGAAACCACTGTGCAGAGAAAGAAGGGTAAAAGTAAGGCCACTGAGAAACCTGATGAGGTGGACAAAACACTTCCCATACAGGAGGAAGAAGAGCTTGTGAAAAAGCCTATTAAGACAGAGCATGTCACTATCCCTCCTGACAGTTAGACCTAGAAAAGACTTATCAAGTAGCTCAGAGATGAAAGGAAAGAAATAGCTCATCTTAAAACAGAAGACAAGGTCCACTTGGCTCAGATGGAAGAGATCATTGTTGGCTACAATCATACCCTTGACTTGGAAAGGTTTGCAGCGAGAAAGTCTATCCCTCTCCATAAACAACTGAAGAATCTTTACAGACAGAACATGGGCTTTCAGTCTCAGAGTAGGAAGTTAAAGACAGAGTTAAAACACTTTCGATATGAGGTAGACCAAAGGAATTTACAGGTGTTGGTTGAATCTACCATTGAGGATGATAAACCAACAACTAAGGAGAGCACAAATACACAGAAGAAGATGATCAATTCTAGGAAAAAGAAGAATGTTGTGCAAATTGAAGATCCTCTTTCTACTAGAAAGAGTGTGAGGCTAAGTGTTAAAACAAAAAAATAGTTGGTAATGGTAAGCCCCATTTTTTAGAATTGTTTCTTTTTTGGAGAGTTAACTGATATGCACATACTAGCTATGCCATCTATACAGGCTTCTAGGCATTTAGCTATATGAATTTTGAGTTTTGCTAAGTGATAGCTTCACCCAGTGGTAAAAGGAATTACCTATGGTATGGTCAAGGCACCTAAGTAAAATGGTTTTGTCATCATGAAAGGACACACATTGCTCTTTACATATTCAAGATTGAAAGGTGTTGTGTTTTGGTAATGCTACCAAAACTTGTATGCAGACGCAATGTAAGTGACGCTACGCAAAGGTGCTGCATAAGGGTGTGGCACCATGACGCTACATAATCGGCATAAGGGTGTGGCACCATGGCGCTACATAATATTTGAAAGGGAGAATTTTTACACATAGGCGCAACACACAGGGTCACTACCTAATGGCGCTACCGAATATTTTACACAGGCACTACCTAATATTTCAATAGAGCACCAATGTTGGTGCATATATGCAGCACCCTAGTGCTAGCTACACGTGTTTCCTTCTCTCCTTATTCTGTTTTATTGTGCGCTACCCAGAGTTGCTACCCAAGGAAATTGCCAGCAGACACCAGGAATCCAAGAGGACTAGGCCAACAAATTTTTGGATAAGTTGATAATGGAGAAAGTTACAGAAGTAGTAGTTGGCATTTTGAAGACAACTACCGGCTACAAAGGGACACATGGAAAAACAAGAGCTGAGTAGCAAAAGAGGATCAAAGCAGTTAGAAGAATGATTGGATTTGTCACCAACATTTCCCTGTTTTGTAGCATAGGGTGTTATCCTAACTCTTAGAACAAATAAATGTTCAGAGATTTTCAAGGGAAAGAAGCCAGCTCGTACCTTCAGCTATTGCCTCCATTTTTTGTTATAAATAGATAGATCAATTGCTTTAGTAGGTTCGGATGTTGAGCAAGGCTCCCTTTATTTTGTAATATTTTGATGAAGTGACTATGATCTAGTGATGTACTGGACTTAATAATTTTTGGCTAATAGAAATCAGCTTCCTTTCCAATCTATTTTCTTCAGTTGCTAAATGTTCATGCTTTGAAGGATTCACATTAATTATTGTGGTGATGTGATGGTGGATGTTTTATCATTATATTAGCATGATGTTTATTTAGCTTTCTTAGTTTCTGATGTCAAGAAGATCTTGTGATTATAAACTTTCTTCCTTAGACTTTTGTAGACCTGATGTTTGCAGCAGTCCCTACACTTCTCTCACTCAAGTATTCCTTCTATTCATACTTACTCCCAAACTACTTGTAGAATTTAGCCAAGACCTTAATTGTTGGTGCATGCTAGCCCTGTTGTCTGAGTCAGAACATTACCATTTGAGTCCTTTTCCATTTGACCCGTTAAAACACTCTGTCATTCACATATAACTTGATGGGTACTGGGCTTCCCTTCCATGCAATCTGAAGGTGACTCCTAGTGATAACATTCTTGTCATCGTTGTCGGGGAACGATTTGAAGACTTTTCCCTAGGATTAAAATGACACAATATTCTAGTTCTAAAAGGTGCATTAGAAATTAGTGCTTCGAAGATTGCAAACTACACCTGGAGACTCCATTGTTTCATCTCTGCCACCTAAAGGAAGACACACGAGATCAAATACACAACTACCTTTGTTACCACATGAGGCTGACCCAGCGAAGATAATCAAGAAGGGAAAAGATTCCCAAAAAAGTTTTTATGTTACCGCTACAAGTGCTTCTGGTCAGCTACCTGATTCTACTCTTGATACTCCAGTTGTTTTATCAAGTAAGCTTCCTTTGTCTTCTGCTGAAGTATCTAAAAAGATTGATTTTGAAGAGTTTCATGTTGAATACTCTTCCTTTGAGACTGAATTGAAAGAGGAAAACATTGATATATTTTCTTCCCATGATATTGAGAAGTGTTTCAATCTTTATAGTTTTGAAGATTTCCCTACTTTAGGTTTTTCTACACCTCTTTCTGTCAAAACTTTTGCTTCCAAAGAAGTAGGAACTTCATCTCTCTCTCAGACCTTACCATCCTCTTAAAAAACACAGCCTCCTATTGTGAAAACTGAACCCCCCCCCCCCCCCTTCATCCATTCCTTCCTCTCCTACTATACATACAGTCAAGTCTCCTTCTCCTTCTTGTTCACCAAGAATGAAAAATCAATTGGCAGTTATTAACCCCCCTACTAATAGGATGGATGACATAGTGGCTATAAGATATGCTCCTCTACTTTTACCTCAACCACTGAATGCCCTTCCCCCTGGATATTATTTGAAATACATGCCTAAGTTTACGGGAGAAGAAGATGTAACAACTGAGGAACATCTTGTTGCCTTCTATAGCTATGCAGATAACCAAAATATTGAAAATGAAGATGTTTGGATGAGGGATTTCGTCCAAAGCTTGTTTGGTGAGGCTAGGAAGGGGTTTAGGGGTTTGGACCCTGGATCCATTACTAGTATTGAGGCATTAGATGAAGCCTTCTTGAGACATTGGGGTGACAAAAAGGATTTTTTGTACTACATCACTGAATTTGGATATTTGAAAAGGAAAGAAGGAGAGTCTGTCTCTGACTTTTCTAAAAGATTTAACAAAATGTACAAGAAAATCCCTGATGAGATCAAACCCACTGAAACTATATAAATAATCACTTATGCTAGTTCTTTTGATTCTGAATTCTTCCTCCTTTTGAGAGAAAGAAGGTCACCTTCTTGGTTCATATGCAAGATGTTGCCTTAGAGGTAGAATCCAACATAGTGGAATCAGATAAACTTAGGGGAAAATCTGATAAGGATAGGAGAAAAAACAAAGCTGAAGCTTCAACTTTTGATTCCTTTGTTTTCCATTCTCAAGTAGATGAGCTGACCAAATTAGTAAAATCTCTCTCCACTGAAATTGAGAAATTAAAATCAAAAGGAAGACAACCATATAGAAATGCTCAAAACACTAAAAACAGAGGTAATTTTAGGAGATCCAACAATGATCCCAAAATCCTTCCTAGAAATAGAGAGAGAGATGATCAGAGGGTACAAGCTCCTTTGCAAAATAATTTAGTGGAAAATGAAGAAGAAGAGGAGGTTGAAGTTGATCCTGAGATTCACTGTTTAGGTGATACTTCCCCATCCCCACACTTGACTCAATCCTCTTATGAGCAATATTTAATGGATATTCAAATTAATGAGTTAAGCAAGGGGGAGAAAGCAAAGGAGAATCCTGGTAGATATAATTTGAGATCTAAGAAGAATGCAGAAAAAATTGAAGCCCCTAATCAGCCTGTTCAGAAAGAAGATCCTGCCAAGGCTGTGACAGTGAGCAACAAGGAAAAAGACTCCCAAAACCCACAAGTTCTGATCATACATCCTCCTCCTGAAACCAAAGAGATCTTGAAGCTTTCCCCTTCCTTCAGTTTTGAGAATGAGATCCAAAAAATAAAGATCCATGTACCTTTTTTGGAATTGATAAAAAATGAGTATTTTAGAAAATATTTATCCAAAATGTTACAACCATAATCATCTCCAAATGCCACTAATTCCATAAATCTGCAAGATGAAAAACCAACAGTGATTTTAGGTCCTTTGATAGAAGATAGAGATGACTCATCCCCACCTTTCTATACTTCATTGAATATACATGATAATGTGCTACACAATTGTCTCATGGATTCAGGGGCATCCCACAATCTTATGCCAAAATCTGTTATGGATGAACTTGGGTTAGAAGTCACAAATACCTATCATGATTTATATTCTTTTGACTCTAGAAAAGTCAAATGTATTGGATTCATTAAGGATATGGTGGTGACCTTATTTCAGCTACCCATGAAGAGTATACTTATGGATATCGTAGTTGTTGATGTTCCCCCCAAGTTTGGTATGCTCTTATCAAGATCCTGGATAAAAAGACCTGGGGGAAGATTGAAGATGGATCTCTCTTATGCTACTATTCCTGTTTTTGGGGGAGAGAATAGAAGACTTTACAGGGAAGCCCAATTGGCTTACATCATTAGTGATGAAGAAAACCCCACCAATCACCCCATTTTTTCTTTTGATACAGATCTGGGATCTAGTATTTTGTAGCTCACCGATGCCTCGGAATCCCCTTTAGAAATCAGAAAAAAAAGTCCATCAACTTTTTTGAAAATCCTCCTCTAACTACTTATGTCTGGAATATGTTCTTTGATGGAGCCTCTTCCAAGAAAGGTGTTGGTGTTGGGGTTATCTTTGTCTCACCAACTTAAGAAACTATATCTTTGTCATATAAACTAGAATTTGAGACTACTAATAACGTGGCAGAGTATGAGGCTCTTGTCTTGGGTTTGAGGGAAGAAAAAGACATGGGGATAGAGGAGCTATCAGTATTTGGGGATGTTGAATTGATAGTCCATCAGATTAAAAATCTTTATCAAACAAAGCATCCTAGGCTTAGATCTTACAAAAATGAAGTATGGGATTTAGTGGATAGTTTTTTCTCTACTTTTAATATATCATTCATTCCTAGAGAATAGAATACTGTGGCTGATTCTTTGGTTGTATCAGCAAGCAACTTCAGAATTCCCATACCACCAAAAATCAAGTATGATGTTGAAGTCAAATATAGGCCTTCTATACCAGACAATGTAAAATATTGGAAGGTGTTCGAAGATGATTTAGAACTTAAATTTTTTCTTATGACTATTGATGAATTTTCTGCATTGCACTTTGATCAGGATCATGATCCAGAAATCACTTCTCATGCTGATGTTTTCCTCAATAAAATTGCTAATCATCATATTGTGCAACTGCCTAGCAATCATATACCAAAGGGACTAGTTCCTTTGGAAATATTATTTGATGGGAATGATGTGGCATTGAAAGGGAAGGTATCCATTGATGATGCTGATATCACCGAGTGCAATGTGGGCACTAAAAATGATCCAAAATACGTCAAACTATCAAGCAACCTATCCGAAAAGCAGAGGGAAGAATACACTAAGTTGTTGAAAGAATTTGCTGATGTATTTGCTTGGACTTATGAAGATCTCAAAACTTATGACACAAGCATAATAGAGCACAAGATCCCATTAAAAGAAAACACCAAACCTTTCAGACAAAATTTGAGGCAAATCAATCCTATGTTGCTGCCTGTCATGGAGAAAGAAGTTAAGAATATTTTAGATGAAAAAATTATCATTCCTTTGAGGTATTCTGAATGGGTAGCCAATTTGGTTCCAGTAAGAAAAACAAATGGGGAAATCAAACTTTTTGTCGATTTCTAAAATTTGAACAGAAGCTCAAAAAAGGATAATTATCCTTTACCCAAGATGGAGAACATATTATAGAAGGTGACAGGAGCAGACAGAATGTCTATGGTTGATGGATTCTCTGGATACAATCAGGTATCTATTTTTCCAGAGGATAGGGAGAAGATAGCCTTCACCACTCCTTGGGGGACATTTTTGTACGCCAAGATGCCCTTTGGTTTGATGAATGCAGGGGGAACTTTTCAACGAGCTATGGACATAGCATTTATTAGAAAAAAGGATAAGTTTGTTGTTATCTATTTGGAAGACATAACTGTGTATTCTTAGTCTGATAAGGAACACTGTGATCATTTAAGAAAGGTTTTCTTGAAATGCAGAAAATTTGGCCTCTCTTTGAATCCGAAAAAAATCATTGTTTGCCATGAAAGAAGGAAAATTATTGGGGAATATCATGTCAACTGAAGGAGTAAGGACTGATTCCAGTAGGGTTGAGTCTATACAAACTTTGTCACTCCCTATATCTAAAAACTAGGTACAATCTTTTATGGGAAAAATCAACTTTTTGAGAAGATTTGTGTCAAATTTTGCTGAGTTGGTTAAGTATATCACAACCATGCTGAGGAAGGATAGTGAAATCAAATGGACTGTTGAGGCCCTTGATTCTTTTGATGAAATAAAGAAATCCTTGATAGAATCCCTGGTTCTTGTCAACCCCGACTACTCCAAGGACTTTCTTATTTTTTCTTTTGCCTCTTTTGATACAGTAGTAGCAGTCCTATTGCAGAAGAATGTTGAAGGCTTAGAACAACCCATTGTCGTTTTTAGTAGGGAATTAGGAGATGAAGAACTAAAGTATGACATTATGGACAAGCAAGCCTATGCACTGATTAAATCTCTTAAGTCTTTCATAGTTTAGGTGCTGCACTCAAGAGTTATTGATTATGTTCCATCAACTGCTGTAAAAGAAATTCTTATTCAACCTGATATTGACAAAAAATGCAACAAGTGGATTGCTAAACTACTTGAATTTGATTTGGAGATTAGGCCCACAAAATTAGTTAAAGGCCAGGGTTTGGCCAAGCTCTTGGTTGAATCAAATTTCTTAGCATTGGGGGTGAATTTCATTTACTCATGTTCAGAAAATCAGTAGGCTGGGATGAATAATAAATTCCCTCAAGTCATTTCTACATTGGAATATTGCATCTGGTACAAGGACATTATATTTTTTCTGCAAAATTTACAACCCCCAAGTGGTATGGAAAGAAACAAGGTGAGGGCCTTAAAACTCAAATCAATAAAGTACTACTTTGTTGATAAAATTTTGTATTGGAAGGATCCATTAGGAGTGATTTTGAGATTCCTAGATCCCCAAGAAGCCCAAAATATTATCTCTGATTTTCATGACAGTTTATGTGGGTGGCATCATTATTGGAGAACCATGGCATACAAGATCCTCATAGCTAGTTACTTCTGGCCCAGTTTTTTCATGGATGTTTTTGCTAAGATCAGGGTCTATGCTAAATGTCAAAAGTTTTCTGGAAAACAACAACTTAAGTATTTTCCATTGAAGCCTATGGAAGCCTGAGGACCATTCCAGCGGTGGGGCCTGGATTTTATCGGGGAAATCCATCCCACTTCTAGTGGTCAACATAGATGGATCTTGACTGCTTCTGATTACTTTACTAAATGGATCGAAGCTATCCCCACAAGGAACGCTTCACATAAAGTGATCATTGGTTTCCTAGAAGACATCATAGCAAGGTTTGGGTGTCTTGACAGAATCGTCATTGATAATGCTGCATCATTCAAAGCTGAACCATTAATTCAGTTCTGTGAATAGTTTGGGATTGCTTTGATTCATTCCACCCGTTACTATCCACAGGGAAATGGGCTTGCAAAATCCTTGAACAAAAGCATTATAAAGACTATTAAAAATTTGTTAAAGGATAACAAAAAGGCATGGGATTCAAAACTCAAATTTTCTCTATGGGTTGACAGAGTGACAGTGAAAAGATCCTTGGGACTTTCCCCTTTCCAGCTCATATATGGAGTTGAGGTAGTTTTTCCTTCTCAACTTACATTACCTGTGGTGAAATTCTTCCAGGATTATCAATGGGAGCTAGATCATATGATCAGGAGGATGCATCAGACTCAGGAACAACTTGTAGATAAGGCATATGACCATCAACTGAAGATCAAGTAGGCATTTGACAATAAGGTGAACAAAGAGGATTTTCAACTGGGCGATCTGGTGCTCAAGTGGGATGCACCGAGACAAGATAAAGGGAAGCACGGTAAATTTGAAGCTTTATGGGTCAGCCCTTTCAAAATATCAGAGTTATTCTCTAATAACACTTTCAAGTTGCAGAATATGGAGGATGAAGAGGTTTTTGGTAACCCTGTCAATGGGCGTTTTTTGAAAAAGTACTTTGCTTGAGCCTTAAGTGGCTCTTCATGTCATTGTAAATATCATTTCCTTTTTATTTTGGTTTCAATAATTGACCCCATATCCCTATGATAAGGCATTGAATCTACTCATTCTTGGAAGCCCGCAGGGGGCATGCCATCCTCTGTGGAGCCAATGTTATCACACTATATTGCCTTGGGTATTTTAGTTTGTTTTTATCTTTTTTAAAAGCCTTAGATTTTAATTTTTTAAATAAAAAGTAGTTTTTTCATCCCTTTAAAGTTATGTTTGATAGGACACCTTGGATGACTAAACTTTTGAGTCATAGCTCATGTTTTGATCATGAATTTGATTTTTGATCCTTGAACCCTTTTAGCTCATGGTTTTTTTTTTTTTTGGTCTCTTTCATGTTTTTCACCTAGGTCCATACCTCCCATGATCAAGTTTATGTGACACACCTCTCTCCTCACTCATGACCTCACAAAAATGCCTCCTTTTCCTCACTCACCTATCTAATCATATTTTTGAATTGGAAGCACTGCCTACTCATCAGGTAGTTCTATAGCGCCTGCCACATTTATCATACCGCCATCCCAAGTCATGATTGCCACGACCTATACCATATCCCTTGTTTTTAGTGCTAGAAGTCAATTAAAGAGCCTTCAAAATATCTTGCATTCATGTTACTAGATAACGGTTTCTAATTTTGAAAACACAATAGTGTCGCGCTGCGTGAATTCGCCATCTCTGATCAGGCGAAGACATGTCAACCAAATATTAGTACTATGCGATATTCCAGGGACGAAGTTTCCTTATTTTTATCTTATGATTGTGTTGAAGAGCTCAATAGGTGTCTACTACGCAGGTATCCACTGTTACCTCCTCTGCGTATTAATCCTCATAGGAAATTTGTGATCGGGTTTTGTTTTGTTGAGTTTCCACGGCATTAAAAAATTCATCTTTGTATGATCTCTCTTTTTCAGACTTGTAAACCTCATGGCCCATATGTGAGTCAGATTTCTCTTGTCTTCCTTAGCCCTTGAAGTTGCAAGATTTATACTAGTCTATCCTCTGCGTATGCATTGCGCTACCTAGAGGCGTTGCATAACCTCTCACTGCTTCCCGTGCCTCCCTTCATCTTGAAATTAAACGTCTTACTTAGTTGTATAGGGTCCACCTTGCATACTTGAAACCCCATTCAAAGTCTCCCGAGCATTACCAAATCATTACAAATCCCTTAGTTTGAGTCATGGAGACTCGTAAATCGAAGAAGGCACATAAAGGAGGCAAGATAGTTAGGACAAAACCATTGGACGTGCTTATTTTCAACACAGAACCCATGGCAAGAGAGGCCTTTCAAAGAGTAGCGTGCCTCTTCTTTTGTCAGAACATGCAGAGAGGCCATCCAGAGGTAGCAAGATAGTTTGCATTGCAGTTTGATGGTAAGAAAACTAAGGTTGGGGATTTAGAGTTCAAAGTGACTGAAGCCTCCATCTTAGATGCAACATGGATCCCCATTATAGGTGAAAGGTGGTTCAAATCCATGGCTTTGAGTTCAACTTATGAAAAAGATCTTTTTAAACCTGAATATCAAGCCAGTGACCTGTCCAAAAGTATGCCAAAGAGCCAATTGATTGAACAATTTGACAGACTACTGAAGATCATACAAAGATATTTCACTTGTGAAGGGAGATTCAACACATTATACCAGTACCATATAATATTGTTGCTACATTTTACTGGTAAGGTTGATATGAATGTTCCTTATTATTTGTTGAGGAGTATAGGTAAGATGTCAGACATGATACAGGCCAAATCTAAAGATGTGGATTCTAGCCTTTTCCACTCTGGATTAATCAGAATTCTAGTATCTAAGGAATTGGGCAAGAAATATATTTAATGGGAGCACTTTGTGGTTACCTCTCATTTTAAGTTGGATCTAGCACCCATTCCTCAATCACAGAGGGCAAGTTCTTTATCACCTTCCAGTGCTACCAAAGAAAGGACTAGTAGGAAGAGAAAGGGTAGAGCCCCTGTTCAAGTGTCATAAGTAAACAAGTAGGTCACTGAAGTTGAGGAGGAAGTCTATCCTTCTCCACACAGATATTTTTCACCACCTCCTCCACCAGGGTTAGAAGAGGTGCCTCCTTCAACAAAAGTTACATCTAAGAGAGGGAATAAGCTTATGTTTTCCCCTTCTCCTCCAACAGTCGAAATCAATGGTAAAAGACCTTTCACAAGGTCATCAATTCCTAAGGAGGATTGTAGAGAGCAGTCCTTACCAAAGATCCCTATTCAAAGGAAGAAGGGGGAAAATATTGAAAATCTTGTAGAGGAGAAATTAGAAACCCTTGTACAAAAGAAGAAGGGGAAAGGTGCTAAAGGAACTTTGGAGAAGAGAGATAAGACCTATGAGAAATTGAGAAGCTTGTCTAAAGAAAACAAGAATCCCTTGTACAGAAAGGTAAAGGTACTAAAATACCTTTGGAGAAAAAGGAGGAAACCCCAATGAAACACTTCGAGGAGCCTGTGGGAAAAAATGAAGAAACCACTGTTTATAGAAAGAAGGGTAAAAGTAAGGCCACTGAGAAACTTGATAAGGTCGACAAAACACTTCCCATGCAGGAGGAACAAGAGCCTGAGGAAAATCCTATTAATATTGAGCATGCCACTGTCCCTCCTGAAAGTCAGACTTACAAAAGACTTATCAAGCAGCTCAGAGATGCAATGAAAGAAATATCTTGTCTTAAAGAAGAAGACAAGGTCCATTTGGCTCAGATGGAAGAGATCATGGTTGGCTACAATCATACCCTTGACTTGGTAAGTTTTTCAACGAGAAATTCTCTCCCTCTCCATAAACAACTGAAGAATCTTTACAGATAGAACAAGGGCTAAAACACTTTCGATATGAGGTAGCCCAAAGGAATTTACAGGTGTTGGTTGAATATGCCATTGAGGATGATAAACCAACAACTAAGGAGAGCACAACTACAGAAAAGAAGTCGGTCAATGTTAGAAAAAAGAAGTCTGTTGGGTCAATTGAAGATCCTCTTTCTACCAGAAAGAGTGTGAGGCTAAGTGTTAAAGTGACAAAATAGCTGGTAATGGTAAGCCCCATTTTTGAGAATTTTTTATTTTTGGGAGAGTTAACTGATATGCACATACTAGCTATGCCATCTATACAGGCTTCTAGGCATTTAACTATATGAATTTTGAGTTTTTCTAAGTGACAGCTTCACCCAGTGGTAAAAGGCATTACCTATGGTATGGTCAAGGAACCTAAGTAAAATGGTTATGTCATCATGAAAGGACACACACTTCTCTGTACATATTCAAGATTGAAAGGTGCCACATTTTGGCAATGCTAGCCAAACTTGTATGCAGACGCAGCGTAAGTGACGTTACGTAAAGGCACTGTGTGGCACAGAATCGACATAAGGGTGTGGCACCGTGGTGCTATGTTATATTTGGCAGGGATCATTTTTACACATAGACGCAACACATGGGGGCGCTACCGAATATTTTACATAGGTGCTACCTAATATTTCAACAGAGCACCAATGTTGGTGCATATATGCAGCACCATGGCGCTACCTACAGGTGGCATTCTCTCCTTATTCTGTTTTACTGTGCGCTACCCAGAGTTGCTACCCAAGGAAATTTCCAGTAGACACCAGGAATCTAGGAGGACTAGGCCAACAAATTTTTCGATAAGTTGATAATGGAAAAAGTTACAGAAGTAGAAGCTGGCATTTTGAAGACAATTACAGGCTCCAAAGGTACACATCGAAAAATAGGAGCTGAGCAACAAAAGAGGATCAAAGTAGTTAAAAGTATGATTGGATTAGTCACCAACATTTCCCTATTTTGTAGCATAGGTTGTTATCCTAGTTGTTAGAACAAATAAATGTTTAGAGATTTTCAAGGGAAACATGCCAACTCGTACCTCTAGCTGTTGCCTCCATTTTTTGTTATAAATAGATAGATCAATTTCTTTAGTAGGTTCAGATGGTTGAGCAAGGCTCCCTTTATTTTTTAATATTTTGATGAAGTGACTATGATCTAGTGATGTATTGGACTTAAGACTTTTTGGCTAATAGAAATCAAATTCCTTTCCAGTCTATTTGCTTCAGTTGCTAAATGTTCATTCTTTGAAGGATTCACATGAATTATTGTGGTGATGTGATGGTGGACGTTTGATCATTATATTATCATGATGTTTATTTATCTTTCTTAGTTTCTGATGTCAAGAAGATTTTGTGATTAGAAACTTTCTTCCTTAGACTTTTGTAGAACTAATGTTTGCAGCAGTCCCTACACTTCTCTCACTCATGTCTTCCCTCTATTTATACTTACTCCCCAACTACTGGTAGAATTTATCCAAGACCTTAATTGTTGGTGCATGCTAGCCCTATTGTCTGAGATAGAACATTACCATTTGAGTCCTTTTCCATTTGACCTGTTAAAACACTCTATCATTCAAATATAACTTGATGGGTATTGGGATTGCCTTCCATGCAATCTGAAGGTGAATCCTAGTGCTAACAATACCCACCGATAGGAAAAAAAAAAAATTGTCCACAAAGCAATCAAATAGTTCATACCTTACATTTTGAAAAATCACACTAAAGTCACCATCCCTCATCAAGAGGTCAGATCCCTCTTTGTCCAGAGGGAGCCGGGAGAGAGACGAGGTAATTGGATGACAAACCTGCAAGAATATGACCTGGAATTGAAATCAACCAACATCCTTAAACGCCAAGTTCTTTGCAAATTGGTGACACTAGATATGGGTGATGAAAATCAAGAAGAGGATGGATTGTAGGAGGAGCCAAATATGTATACACGAAAATTTCCTTATATTCTAGTTATTGAAGGCTCATATTATAATGACCTCAAGTATTATCTTCAGCATGACACGACACCAGAACACCTTAGTGTCAACCAAAGAACAACACTCAGACTGATATATTTACAATATCAGTTTGTGTATGGCATCTTGTTTCAAACAAATGTGATGGAGTACTACTTCGATGCCTTGAAAAACAAGATGCTAATAGAGTCCTTAAAGATATGCATGATGGGCATGTAGGAGGCCATTTTTCAGGAAATACAACAACTCACAAAATATTAAGAGTTGGATATTATTGGCCTACACTGATCAAGGATGCTCATGCACATTCACGAAGTTGCGAAAAATGCCAAAAATATGCAGGGAGAGAGTATAAGGAAATTGTTCCGCTTCAACCTGTTGTTATTGAAGAAACCTTCGAACAATGGGGGTTGGACATCATTGGTCATATCAATCCTCTTTAATCCAAGTATCATAGGTATATCCTAACCGCTACCAACTACTTTACGCATTGGACTGAAGCAATATTGTTAACCAAAGTGAATGATGAAACGGTAATGAATTTCCTTGAACAACATATTATTACCAAGTTTGGGATGCCTAACTCTCTTATGTTTGATAATTCAACATACTTTTCATCATTTAAATTGTTTGAATTTTCTTTAGAGAAGGGGATTACTTTGAAATACACAACCAACTATTACCCACAGAGAAATGGTTTGGTTGAATGCACAAAAAAGAAACTGATTCAAATCCTTAAGCGAATTTTGGTTGATCACCAGAGAAAATGGAATAATGCCCTACTCAATGCCCTCTGGGATGATCGTGTTACCCCTAAGACCTCTATAGGGACTTCTCCATATTTTCTTGTTTATGGGAAAAACATTATTTTACCTTCAAATATCTACCTTGTTTCCCTACAGCTCACCCAACAATCTCATGGGAGAGAATGTCTTGTCATCCAACGATGTATTGATACCTTGCTAAACTTAGAAGAAAATCGTGCTAAGAAAAAATACAAGTTCAAAAATCATCAATAAGTCATTAAGCATTGGTTCAATAAGAAAAATGTTGGTGAGAAAGATTTCCAAGTTGGAGATCTGGTCCTCAAATGGGACAAGCCGCATGAGGATAAAGGAAAACATTTAAAATTCCAACAATTATGGCTTGGACCTTTCATGATCAAAAAGAAAATTGGCCAAGGGAATTATCGTTTACAAAATATTGAAGGGGGAGATAACATCCTCCCCATACATGTCCAAATTATTAAACACTACATCATCTAGCCTCCATGGAAGACCCCCTCATTGTATATAGATAAAAGTTTTTTTTTCACTTTATTTCGTCCTCATTTTTTACTTTGATTTCTGTTTGTTTTTAGATTCAACATTTTATAGTTTGTTCAATTTTTCAGGATTTATTTTTCTCTCTTAAAAATTGGTGCCCTGAATTTCTCAAATTCTTAATAGCTTAGTCCTTGACATGCTTCTAAATTGTAGAAAATTTGGTGCCAATAGCCTAAAACAATATATGACATGTCTCCTAGAAATAATTTATCCTTAGTTTTATAGATTTGCACATCACTTTAAGTCAGATATAGTAAAGGAACATAGCCCATTAGTATACGAGCATCGTGCATTTAAATATGAAAAAGTAAGGAACCAAGGGCTCAACCTAAGAACAAAGTTGTATATTTTTTGGACTAAGAGTAAATGGTTTAGGAAGAGACATTTGTAGTGTTCCAAAGAATGTTACTCAAGTATTTTTCTCATCTATAATCAAGTTGGAAAATCTCACTATCACAAGTATCATCCCTAGTGCCTTTAAAGTAAAATTGGAATTCCCCCATACACCTCTATCTAAGCATAAGAGAATTAAAATTTAGAAGGTAACTTCTTGGGGAAAGGCATTACATATCATGTGGGACATGCAAGTATCTCCATCGTGGCTATGGACACTCGCTAGCAGCGGAGCAAGGCTTGTGACATTGGGGTGACTCTGTCAAGGTTATGGATGCTTGTTGGCAATGGAGAAACACCATAGAAATGCATCAGAACTTGTATTTTAAACATTCCTGATGTTGCATTTACCTATAATGCTCCTTATGCCTCCCTTCAGGAAATTTTTGTATGAGAAAGTATGCGGTAAAAGACAATCTGATCTAAGGCATGGTCCTAACTTCCCTCTTTGTATCGTACAAACATTTCCTCTCCAAAACCTGATCCATGCAACCTATTATTTATCTCTTGAGTTATGCATGATAACACATCCCCTCTCAAATATCTTTGTTTGGATACCATATTACAGAGATTCAAGGCTTCACCCAATGTGTCACCATTTGTTGTGCCAGACACGCCAACCATCCATTTTCCTGTAATCTATTTGCAAAATCCTTCCAAGAAAATGGAGTCCCTTGTATTTTTTGACTTTGAAGTCTCTTCAACTTGTATATTTTTAATGTATTCTTCCCTTGCTCTAAACACATTTTTCAATATCCTCTTCTCGACCAAGTTTGTTTTTTTTTCAAATTGGAGCACTCAAGAAAAAAGTTTAAGTCAAAATCTTCATTTTCGGACAAGTTGATGAAAACTCCTTTGATACTTTGCAGGAGTTAATATCAACTCCCCCGATAGACATCCGAGGAGTTTCCTTAAAAGCTTCGATTCAATTTGTGTTTTCTCTCCCGAAATATCTTTCCATCGCTCAACTTTCTCTCAATATCTCCGATGCAGCGGAAGAGTTAGTGTCAATGCCTCTAGAGAAGTTGGTTCCTTTCCTCCAATGAAAATCAATGCATTTGTTTCCAATTTATCTGATATACATTGGAGTAATTCCCATAAATTCCTCTGATGTACATCAGAAGACTTTACAACAACTTCACCAATTTTTAAAAAAAATTGTTCACCTACTCACATTTATTGCTAAGACTTTCCCAAAATTGATAAATAGGTGCTCACCCTCGACTCTTAATGTTTCATTCAACATTGAAGGAAGGAGAGAAGACCCCAAGAATCAAGCATGAATCTCCTCTCTCTCAACCACTCATCATATGGCCACATGTCATCATATTGATAGGTAATCCTTAATCTAACCGTACCTTTCTTTAATAAACCAGTCTAAGGTTTAGGTTTTTTTTGTTTTGTTTTATTGTTTCCTGGTAGCTTAAGTCTTACATTCTTTCTCCATGGTGATGACCTTCGACTCCTACCCATTCCCTAACCTTACCCCCTTCATCGGGTTACCATTAACACACAAACTAATAACAATCTCCCACCTAACTACAAGGTTTCCTTCCTTCCCCTTAGATTTAAACTCCTCTGGATGCTATTTCCTGGCTACAGGATCATCACACCCCCGACCTAGATATTTTCCTCTAAAGACAACCCTAGAAACTGGTGAAGGAACCTGCAAGAAAAAACTATGCCGATGGATAAGTAAAGGATCTATCCTTTGAAGCATGAGAAACCTAATCCCTCATAGATAAGCACATTATTCAGGCTTTAGACAAAATTTTTAGAAGTCACTTTATAACCCTGCATCCCTAGCTTTAAATCCTCTATTTTTTGGGACCTTTAACCTTAACTCCCAATAACATTTGATGAATTGAGGTCAAATCCATGGACTCTCCACACAACCCTTCTCCTCATCGACAAACGTAGTGCTACCTTGACCGATCACCTCAAAGAATTTATCTCCACCTTCGTCGACGTCTTCGACATCGTTCACATGATTGATTCGGATTTACATCAGATATTTTTCCATCAACTCCTCTAATTTAATCCCTTCAGATACTTTCCACATCAAATCCTTTTCTATAATTTTCCCTGATATACCAAATTACCCATCGGAGCAGTTAATCCCGACTTCTATGATGTGCACGTAAACCTTTCTAAACACTTCACAAGAACTTCCATGAATTTCACTCTGATGTTTCAAAACACTTATCGCCAACTCTTCCAATATATCATATGAGTTTGTAACAAATCCTTCAATACATCGAAGGGGTTAAGGATAAATTCATCAATTCTTTTAATTTGTCCCCTTTTTCGATGATCTTCCCATAAACTAGTCCAATGTACACTAAGCATATGAGAAAATTTCATACTAACTCTACCGATGGAATTTAGAAGACTTGTCACTAAATGAAATGATTTTAACCTTGTGATCATATTTTAAATCGTTTCCTTCTCTAAGTCTCAACTAAGTACTCACCATGCCTGCTATTATACTTTTATCATCGGATGATGATATTCCACCTAGAATTAGCTCAAGTGAATCCTTGGGTAGTTTAAGATACTCAAATAGATTATTTTTATGTATCAATCATGTTTTTATCTTTACATTAATCCCATCTTCACCTTATAGTTTAAAACATGTATCCGAGAAAGAAAGCGACCAGAAATATACCTACCACTGAAGCATCTAGAAGTGGCCAACAAATCGAAGATGAACCGGACGTGGTTGGGGCCATGTATGATGACACCTATGGACTCCTAGACAAGTAAGGGGATACACTCACATGGGGAAATGTGTATAAGATGTTAAAAATAATAACTTCTCCATTGATGTTGAAGACTAGAATGTAAAAATATTCAAGAACATTAGAAGGTGATTTGGAATATTCAGAGTAGTAGCTCGTGCTACTATGTTCCCTTGCATTGACGCCATTGCTTGGATATTGAAGCACATAGATTTGGGGAATATATATGTTTGTAACTCTCTAAGTGAACCCATAGCATCGTTTCATCCTGAATACTTAGCAAGATGATATCATCTCAAGAAGGGGACTAATAAGCTAGAAAACAAACATCTCTCTCTGTTTGAATATAAAGAGAAGGAGTTATTCCCTAAGTGGTACAGTCCAGACAAGCAATTCAAACTTAGACCTGGGGAAGGGTACCCTACGACAGTGCTAAAGATGCCTTATGATTATATGGTGGCCATGATTTGCAGGATATATCGGGAGCAAGATGATTCTCATTTTTCCTTGTCATACATGCCTCTGATTTATTACTATCTGAACAAAGGATTATCATTTAATTGGGATGACATCTTGTTGGCCAACCTCACAAAATCCATCACTGCAATTGTGGATTCTCAGTCGGGAACTTTCCCAAGTTTCCACATGTCTTCATACCTCATGGACATCATGCGTGTCACCTGGAAACCTTTAGAAGAAACCATTCACACATACTTCAAAGTGATTTGGGAGCACAAGTACAATACATAATACCAAAATATTTGCAAGCACTTTTTGGCTCCCCTATACGAGTTCATATTTTTCACGTTGGACCCATGTATGACTAACAAGGAGATAGATTTCATAAAAAGGATCGGGGATTGATACCTTATGGAGCACGATACTTATATTAGGGTCTACGGAGCCACAAAATTCCCCCATCTCCTCCCTTGGTTTGTGCTAGACAAGGTAGTACTCCAGGAGGTGGCCTATCAAACAATGATCCATGGAATAGGAGGAATGTGATATTGAGGCAAGGTAATATGGCCACCACTCCCATTGTACATTGGTGTCTACTCATTTTTAACACCAAATATGATCCATATTTATGAGAGGAATGAAATGAAAACACAGATCTATAATATTAACCAAAAAATACATTGAATAATAATAGATCTACAATAAAAATTGACTTCTATTAAATGAGAAATGTGTTGAAACTATAAAATGTAGAATGAAACAAGCTTGCTAGAATGGTGGCATCTTATCTATGAGAAGAGATATGACAACTACGCTCATTTGCAAGAAGATGAGTATAATGAGGCTCCAAAATCCTTTTTAAATCAAACATGAATTCCAAAACCCTAGACATCCAAAAACCTAACCCTAGGAGATGAAGCTCCAAAAGTCATGTGGGCCCCATTGGGGTAAGTTGGTACATCAACTTCTTTGGGTCGTAACGTTTGCATATGATCTAGGTTTGGGAATTCGATACCTCATCGGAAAGGTCTATCTGAGAAGTATAACTTCTGTCGGGGACAAGGAATTCCACTAAAAATCTCCAACCCCCAAAAATTCCAAAAAAACATCGTTTATGGCCTCAAAACAGCCCTGAAAGTTTGGGACTCAACAATATAGAAAAAAAAATTCCAAGATCAAAAGTGTAATGACCAAGATGAAAGTTTTATGTGGGATAGATGGAAGAGGTGGGTGTCCATCGATATCCACCTGGATCAATCCTCCATCCTTAGGAAGCAATGGTCTCAATTGCGTTGAGTTCCCCCATCAGATGAGGAAACTTCTACTAAATTTGGCCCTAGATGAGATACTTTCCTTGGTGCAGGAGTTGCCCTGTCTTAACAACCCAATAAAGATGAATCTTATGTTGGATAGTTCCCTTGACCTATGTGTCCAATATTTGATCATTGGATTCCTGTTCCATGTAGTTAGGGTTGAGCTTTGTTGGTGTCAATTGTTCTTCTATCTCTGAGGTGTCCAATAATGGTAGAAATTATGGATGAAGGAGGTACACATTAAAAACTTTGTGCAATCCAAGGAAGGGCTTAATTTTGAGCTCAAAATAATTGTCACTCACAACCTTGATGATGGTATAAAGTCCATACAAGAGTGGACAAAGATTTTGATGGGGTCCTGTAAGGCATTCTTTCTGCAATTGAAACCAAACTTTATCTCCCTCCTCAAACTTATGTGGCACCCGATGTTGATCATGGTGCTACTTGTACTTGCCATTATACTTCAACAAAATGTCCTGAACCTATTGGAAGATGTGCTGGATTCATTCAATGAACTAGGTTTCTTTGTCGGCTTCGGTTTGTGCATGGGATGATTCTTCCTGTGTGGACGCAAGGGGTAGTGCAACATCTGTGGGACCCAATAGTTGACATCCCAACCCCACCTAAAAGGGGTTGTGGCCAGTTGAGCTATGTATGGATTTTTTGCAACTGTGTTGAGCATAGGGAAGACTCCCATCCCATGTGTGTGGATGTTTGGAATTGTACATGCACTAAATATGCACGATCATCATGTTTTCGACCTCGGTCTGGCTGTCTGTTTGGGGGTGGAAGGATGTGGATTTGGTGAGCTTGGTGTCTAGTCGTGACCAAAGGATCGACCAAAATGTGCTGAGGAATCGGTTGTCCCAATTGGATATGATGGTTTGTGCTATCCCAAAATGTACCCACACTCGTTCAAAGAATATATTTTTTGTGACATCTACTGTGATGCTCTTCTTGCAGGTAACCAGAATCACCATCTTGGAAAATTGATCAACAACCAAAAAAACACAATCATTTCGCTGCTTGGTTGAAGGAAGGCCCGACATGTATTCCATCGAGATGGATTTCTAGGGCATGTTGGGAGTAGGAATATGGGTTTACATACCTTATTTATTAATGGTCAATTTGGAAATCATGTAGGTTATGTAATACCTTATATACTTGCTAACATCATGTTAGATTTTCGACAAATAGAAATGTTGATGTAGTACTACCACTGTCGTTTATATGCCGAAGTGTCACACCACCCGACTGTAGTGAGATTCCCAAATCACCTTCACATAGACGCTTGATGGAAAACAAAGATGGTCCATATGGCACAATATCCCCTCCTGCAGGTGAAAATCAGTGACAACTGTGTTTGTTCCCAATATCTAGTAGGTAGTGGCAAAGTCAGGATCTTGCTCATAGAGTTGGGGCCATTCGGAGGTCTCATGTTCGCAGGAGTGTAGCACCGTGGTTAGTGTGGAAATTAGAGGTAGTCTGAGGCAGTCAACGACATGGTTGGTGCTCCTTGTCTAATACTTGATGTTGAGATGGAAATGCTACAAGTATGTGGATCACTTCTGATGGAGTTCATTCTGCAATTTACCTTGTGTCTGCATAAACTGCAGAGTCTTATGATTAATGTGGATGATTGTCTCCTTCCCGAGAATGTAATTCCTCCACTAGTGGAAAACTTGTACAATGGAGTACATTTCTTTGTCGTAATTGGGGTACTTACGAACAATATCTGATAATGTCTCAGTATGATAGTGTTGAATTTTCATCTTAAGAAGTTAACTAGATTAGTGTTCCTAAACTTTTAATCAATTAGCACAATAATTGCATATAAAGGATCACTGAAAGAATGACATCCACAATATACACAAGATTTACCTGGGGAAAACCCTCTACGGGAAAAAGCCAACAAAACTTCCTCAATATAGATTCAACAACCAAGAACAATGCCTTTCTCCAAGAGAGAAATAACCAAGAAGAAGATCCTTCTCAAACCCTTGAATAGGGAAGAGTAGTGCACCACATAACTAAAATAGACTCAAGAGATAGACCAAGATCCTCCACAAAAATTATCCTTGCTACAATAGCGTCTCCCTCTAAGACTTGTGCACTTCTCTTCTTGACTAGAGATATTGTGTTGTGTGTGTGCCAAATGAGGTGTTATCATTTCTTATAAATACAATATGGCCAACCAAAAATTAAGTATGGGCTGACTTGACACTTTATTAGGGCACAATAGGGCCGACCTTACAAAATACACTTTATAAAATATATTTGACCTTTTTACTTTGGCACAATAGGGCCAACTTGACAAATGACACTTTATAAAGGTGAAATAGGGCCTACATGAACAATTACAATAAAATAAGAATATATTCCGCTACTACCCAAAACTTTAACACTCCCTCTTAGCGAGGAAGGTATTGTTCTCGGCACGATCATCATCCCTACTACTGTGCTTCTGCACACCTAGTTATTGTCTTGTTGTCATTTCATGAATATATATGTCATAGCCTATAGGAAGTTTTCCAACTGTACAACATGAATCCAGTACATTACCAACATATTATCAGTGGGCTCAACATACATGGTAGAGATTTCTTCCAGCTCACACAATGTTGTGCATCTAGCTTTCACTAGTAACTGTCTGGCCCAAACTCCTGCCACTAGCCCTAGGCTAATCCCCTGGTTGGCACACCTATTCTATGGCCCCACATAGACCAGGAATATAACCATGAGGGTTAGGATATGTAGTGTGCATGCACTGTCCATCTAGCCCCATGCTAGTAATCATCTGACTTAGATTCCGACCACTAGCCCTAGGTTATTCATCCTTTAACCACACAAGTTGGCCCTTCAACTATCAAGGAAATATTCCCTCCCTAAATTATTTGTGATTTACACTTTCAGAAGCTGGGAACACATTCCCTCCATTAAGGATCCACATATTATGACCTTGTGCAAGGTTAGGATGAATGGTGCCACAGTAGTTCCCCAAACATGAACTTGCTATCATTGCACCACACTATGTTGCACATGGAGTCGCATATGTAACACATCACTCCCTCTCACGAGGGAAATTTATTTTGGACCACACCAAGCTTGTCTCTGAAGTACCAGAACTTCACTCTCAATAGAGGCTTATTCAACATGTCTCCTACCTGCTTGCCTGTAGGAACATACTGGAGCTTCAATGCTCCCTTTTGTACAATCTCATAGATATAATGGTACTTGATCTAGATATGCTTGGACCTGTCATGACAGATTGATTTTTCTGACAACTTTATGCAACTCTTGTTGTCACAAAGGATACAAGTTACCTCCAACTCGATATAAAAAAATCATGTAATCATCTTCCAAAGGCACATTACTTCGCCAAAAGTTGAACACGCTGCTACATACTCTTCCTCTATAGAACTGAGTGCCATACAAATATGCTTCCTACTAAGCCACAAGATCACAATTTATCCCACACTAAAGCAACATCCGAATGTATTCTTTTGGTTTGTGAAAATTCCCTCCCAATTTGAATCTGTGTAGCCCTGCAGTCTTATCTCACGATCTGAGATATATCTAAGTCCATAATCAATTGTACCCTTCAGGAACCTCATCACATGTTTTCCCACAATCAGGTGAACATGTCTAGGACCAACCATGTACTGAATCAACATGTTCACTGCAAAACATATGTCCGGCCTCATGTTCATCAAGTATATAAAAGAACCAATCATCTTCTTATATATGGTTGCATCCATTGTCTTTGAATTTGTATCACATAGAAAATTCAAGTTCACCACCATCGGTGTAGATATGGCCTTACAGTCCAACATATCGAACCTCTTCAGGATATCCATTTCATATTTTCCTTGTTTAAGGAAAATGGCATCCGGTCTCTACCATACCTCCAGACCTAAGAAGTAATGCATCATGCCTAGGTCCTTCATCTCAAATTTTGCAACAATTTTCCTCTTATTCTCAGCTATGAGCTTCTCGTTTCCTGTCAGAAATAGATCATCCATGTAAAATAAAAATATAAAAGGTTCACCATCGACAACCTTCAAGTAAAGGTTGGAATCTAAAATACTCTTGGTCAAACCCAATCTCATCAGGAAACTATCTATCCTACCATACCAAGCTTTGAGATCTTGCTTCATCTCATACAAGGATTTCTTCAACCGACACACATGTGACTATTTGTCATGTGTCTCAAATCCGTGTGGCTGCTCCATATGCAATTCCTATTTAATTATTCCATTTAGGAATATTTTATTCACGTCCAAATGATGTACCTTTCATTTCATCATTGTAGCGAGCGCAAGAATGGTCCTAATCGAAGTGTTTCTCACCACAGGAGAAAATGTCTCCTCATAATTTATCCCTTCTTTCTGGGAGAAACCTTGTGCCATGAAACTTACCTTGTACTTCTCTATTTTTCCATCTGATGCATGATTTATCTTGTAAATCCACTTGGAACTGATGACTGTAGTTTCCTTTGGTCTCGGGACCACATCCCATAAATCATTCTTAATGATTGACTAGTAATCTTCAATCATGGCATCCTTCCATTCTTTATTCTATGTTTCCCCTTCATAGCTGGTAGACTCTGCATAAATAATGTCACTCAACAATGCTACATAAGTAGAATATGATCACGGTTTCTTTCTGTCTATGGAAGATCCATTTGGGGCTCCATAATTCTATGCATCATGAATAATATCACGAGCCCAAGATGGCCTTGTCTTCTTTGCAGTCATCTCTGCATGTCTTTGTGGTTCTACCACATCATAATTTTCTTCCAGAACATGTTATTCTAGTACTACATCGATGCCTTCATATGTATCTGCAACTCTAGGAGCTACATGTTCCTCATCATGAACCTCATATATATGGTTCTGTCTCGATCTATTAAATGTTGTATCCTCATCGAAGGTAATATCTCTGCTAGTCTCAATCTACCGTTGATCAACGATGTAAAATATGTATGCCTTCAATGTCTCATTGTATTTGACAAAGATACCCTTCTATCCTAAAGGGTCCAACTTGGATCTCTTGTCCTTGAGTACATGTACATATACTGCACAACCGAATATTCTTAGATGGTTGACCGATGGATTTTCACCTGTAAACATATCTTCTGGTGTCTTATTCCCAATTACTCAGTGGGGACTTATGTTTTGCACATATACAACATTCCTAGATGCTTCTTCCCATAAATGCATCGGTAAGTCTCAATCATGAATCATTTCTTTCACTGCTTCCATGATTGGTCTTTTCTTTCTCTCCGCCACACCATTATGTTGAGGATTGTAGGGAGTAGAGAGATCCCTCTTAATCCCAACTTACTTGCAGAATGTCTTGAATTCATAGGATGTGAATTGTCCTCCATTATCTGACCTCAGAGTATTTATTTTTATTTCAGAGATATTTTATACAAGATCTTTGAATTCTTTGAATTTTCTAAATAAATAACTTTTATTTTTCAAGAAATAAATCCAGGTTTTACGTGAGTAATCATCAATGACTGAGACATAGTATGCATACCCTCTTAATGAGTTTGATGACATTGGTCCACATACATCTGAATGCACTATGTACAATGATCCCTTTTCTTTGTTTTCACTATTTGGAAATGGGTTCTTCACGTTATTACCTTGTGTGCATCCCTTGCACATGCCTTCATGGTTTACTTGAATCTCTGGTAAACCTGTCACCATCTTACTTACGATTGGTAATCCCTTGTAGTGTAGATGAGAAAATATCCTATGCTATAGTTCACATGGAGTCACTGTATTATGTACAAGTGTTGAATCTGAGTGTCCCTTTAATTTGTACAATCCTCCCTCTTGGACACCAATCACTACTACATCGTCAATGGTTTTCCCTTTTTGCTACACAAGTACTTCACTGTCTACAAAAGCGACTATGAATGTTTTCTCATCTAGTGTTGATATGTAAAGGAGGTTCTTCTTCAATCCAGGAACATATAACACATCCTTCATCTTCATTGGTTTTCTGGAATCCAATATGTAAGATGCTTCTTCTACTATTTTGATGGGGTACTGGTAATTATTGCCTAGTTTCACCTTATGGGGTGAATACTTCTATATCATATTTGAGAATGAGTTATTATATCTGGTCATGTGCTTGGAGGCACCATTGTTAATGAGCCATGTGTCACTTCCATGAGTAATTGGTCCGGTAAGAGATGAAATTAAAACATACTCTTCACTTAACTTATCTCCTTTATATTTATTCTAATTAGGTTCATCATCTTTTGAGGCATGAGTGTGATGTCTCTTAAAATTTCATTTTCTGACTTTATCTTTCGATTTGGGACATAATCTTGTAATGTGTCCCAATTTCTGACAAATATAGCATCTCATATTGAAGCAGTCCTTTTGGCCCTTGTAATATTTGTGTGACTTCTTGTGGAAATGGAAATGATCTTCCTTCTTAATCTTTCCTTTTCCTACATGTGCTGCTAAGTCTTGATCATCATCAACTAGTTTTTCTTCTTGTGCTTCCATCCTTGTTTATTCCTGAGTACAATTGTCCCATAGTCCATTGAACTTCGTAAGCTTCCTTCTAGAACATATTCCTTGAATGAAATATTCCCATGATTATGGGAGACCATTCAAGGTGGTCATAACGAGTTCAAATTCTTTTACATTCTATCCAATGGCTTCAAGTTTCTCTTTAATATATGATATCCTTGTGAAGTATGACTAAATAGTTTCCGAGTTCTGTATCTTCACACTCTTGAGTTGTGTTCTCAAGGTCATCTTCTGATTGATTTTATTGCCTTCATACAATCTGAATATGGAATCAAACATCTCCTTGGGAGTTTTTAAAGATGATATGTGAGGGATGAAGTGATCCTTGATGGAATTTTCAATGATTCTCTTCTCCTTGACCAAGCTCTTCTTTTGTTTTTCCTTGGCCTCATCTCCTTCTGGTTATAAAAATTCCTCCTTAATGAATCCTTCTAGGTCATTCTCTTCTAGAATGAGCATCACTCTATACTTTCATGCTTGGAATTTATCAACACCCTCAAGCTTCTCATCAAGCTTAGTGTTGATAGTCATCTTTCCCAGTGAAAAAAAAATACGATAAGAAATAAAATTTCAAAGAAGGATTTTCGACTTACCAGAGTGTGTTGCAACTTCCTTGACTTAGGGTTTATGAGGAAACCCTAGTTTTCAAACTTTGAATTTTGAAATTATGATCCAGGGACTAGATGCACCCTCCTAGGGAGAGCTCCTAGATGGTTCTACTTTCCCAATTTCATTTAGAAAGGTGGATGACATCACCTTCTAGAGTTTATGCAGTTGCAGACAGTTTCATCAGCTGTAGCAGTTGTAGCACCAGTTGCAAAACTTCGCCAAGATGATAATATAAACATAGGGAGAGGTGCACTAGGGTTATGGGAGTGTTCCTATACTCTTATATTCTCCATAGAGTTCTTCTTTGCTATGAAAAATAATTCTTTTAGGCCTGCTCTGATACCATGTTGATTTTTAGTCTTTAACAGTTAACTAGATTAGTGTTCTTAACATTTTAATAAATTAGCACAATAACTTCATATAAAGGATCACTGAAAGAATGACATCCACAACATACACAAAATTTACCCTGGGAAAACCCTCTAATGGAAAAATACATAAAAAATTCCTCAATATATATTCAACAACTAAGAACAATGTGTTTCTCCAAGAGAGAACTAACAAAGAAAAAGATCTTTCTCAAACCCTTGACTAGGGAAGAGTAGCACACCACATAACCAAAATACACTCAAGAGATAGACCAAGATTCTCCACAAAACTTATCCTTGTTGCAGTAGCATCTCCCTCTAAGACTTGCACACTTCTCTTTTTGACTAGAGAGCTTGTGTTGTACGTGTTCCAAATGAGGCGCTAGCTTCTCTTATAAATACTAGATGGCCAGCCTAAAATTAGTTATGGGCTTACTTGACACTTTGTTAGGTCACAATAGGGCCGACCTTACAAAATACGCTTTATAAAATATATTTGACCTTTTTTCTTTGGTGGAATAGGGTCGACTTGACAAATGACACTTTATAAAGGCGCAATAGGGCCAAAATCAATAATTACAATACAATAAGAATATATTTTGTTGCTACCCAAATATTTAACATATAGACCACAGGATGTCCATGTCAAGTGAGAACTGTTCCCACAACATAGTCTGAAGCATCTGTCTCAATCTCAGAAGACTATTGCAGGTTAGGTAATGAGACCCCGAAGGCTGAGCACAAGTGTTGCTTCAAATCATCAAACACTTTATGTTGCGACTGGCCCCACACAAAGTTTTCCTTGACACCTCCTCTAGTCACTTGGATAAGGGCCCATGCAATGTGGGAGAATCCCAACATGAACCTCCAATAGAAATTGGCAAGGACTAAGAAGCTTCATATCTCAGTGAGTGTGGTTGGGGCTAGCCAGTCACGGATTACCTAGATTTTTCTAGATCGACATGCACCCTGTGCTCATAAAAAATGTAGCCCAGGTATTGGACCTTGTTCATGCCAAAGGATCATTTTTCCAAATTTGCATATAGCTTGTGTTTCTGTAGAGTGTGTAGAACCTGTTGAATGTGATAAAAGTGTTCCATCCAATTCTTGTTGAAGATGAGGATGTCATCCAAATACACTACCACAAAAGAATTTGTGAAAACCTCTAATATATCGTCCGTCATCCTCATGAAAGTTGTTGGGGCATTTTTTAAGCCAAAGGGCATGACCAACCATTCAAAAATAACTTCTTTGGACTTGCAGGCAGTCTTCCATACATCAGTCTACTCTATTTGAACCTGGTGGTAGCCAAACTTCAGATCAATCTTAGTGAAGTATTTTCCCCCCTTGAGTTGGTCAAGGATATTGTCAATTTGGGGAATTGGGTACTGATTCCTAATTGTGATTTTATTTAGGGCTCAATAATCAATGTAGAGTCGTCAGTACCCATCTTTCTTCTGAACAAACATGATTGGGCTTCCACAAGGTGATGAGCTTGGGAGGATGTGTCCCCTTTTCGAGAATCTCTTGGATTTGGCACTTGATTTCCTCATTTTATGATAGAGAGTGGCAATAGACTGGACCATTTGGTAGCGGTGCATCGGGGGTCAGACCGATTGAGTGCTTGACCTAACAGTGTAGAGGTACCCTAGTGGGTGAGGAGAAGATTTCTTTGTATTCTTCCATGAACTTATCCACTTGCTTCTCCTGTGTGGAGAGACATGTCATGGAGTCCATGGATGTGGTTGCAACCTTTCTCTCACTCTGAGCGTGAATCGTGAAGAATAAAAGCTTCTCAGTCTGAGAGATGAATTTCCTGCATTGCTTGGTAGAGATCAAGGAAATCATGGTATATGGGACTACCTGTGGTATCATGTATGATCTCTTGTCCAAATTAATAATAACACTACGAGGAATACTCTCATATACAACATGATGTTTCCATAAATAAGGTTGGCCAAAATGAACATCACAAACTTCAAAGGAGGAGAAATCAAACAATATTTCATCCTTGAAGGGCTTGATGTCGTAGGCCAAGTGACATTGTTGACTGACATGGAGATCATTCCCTTGGTGGAGCCATATGATGGTGTATGACTACAAGTGTGGTGATGTTGATAGAGCCAATCGCTTGACGACCTCTGCTGAGATGAAATTATTTTGGCTACTGCTATCAATGATGAAGTGCAGTAGAGTACCCTTCACCCACATCTATGAATGAAATAGGTGCTCACCTTTATCTGGTTCATTAGGTTCATTGGGATGGACCTTGGTGGTGGTAGCAACGATTGCACTAGGTTCTATATCAATGATCCATATCCATTTTTCTAGTTTTGACTCTGAGTCAGAGCCTGCATCTGATTCAGAGGCTTTCACCTCAGACACCAATGACTGCTTTGAGTAACATTCAACAGTGTTGTTCCAGGGGCTCTTATGGATCTCGCACCATTTCCCAGTGTCTTTCTTTGCCCTTTTTTTCTTCATGTTGAGGCCTCTTCCCTACTTCTGTTGTGAGGGGTTTGCAGAACCAAACTGTCACGACTTTTGTTTAATATTATTCTCGATTTTGACAACACATCGGTAGGCTGCGCCCAATGACGAAATGTCCATAAAATCTATTTTTTTTTTCTGAATGTATCTATGAAGACCTCCATGATACTCGAGCACCAGATGTCAATCAGATACTTTGATACCCAACTTGGTGCATAAGGTATGGAAGACATTGGTGAACTATGGCACTGTTTGGTCCCTTTCCTATCAGAGTGTGGTCCATCTTGTATATAAGTTGTCATAACTTCCAACAGGGTAGTATTGTTCGTTAATAACATCCCTTAAGGAACCCTAAGTGGGTGCAACTACAAATAATGTAGATACCTCTATTTTGTTTTGTTCACAGAAAGTCTCCCACCAATATTTGACATGGGGGACGACCTTGAGGAACACAAATGTAATCTTTTCTCTATCGAAAAAGTTGTGGATAGAATATAGGAATATTTGACCTTTGAATATAGGAATATCAAAATTGGTATGTACCTTTAAGGGGGTGGTTCCCCCATTTGAGATAGATGCGTTGCTTGTCGACATTCGTCGAAGGATTTGTAAAAATATATCCATCATCTCATTCCTTTGTCACTCTAGGGATTCCTTGAGAAACATTTTGAAAGGATCTCCTATCCCATCGTATTTATTTTCTCACACCATGGAACGTTTCTTGGGCGTGCGAGAGAATTTTTCCTCAAGAGAAACAATATTGAGACCCAACTCTCTGTACCCTGACCTCATCAGGGACATGCACTAAAAAACAACAAGGAGTAGACTGCTCTGATACCACTGATCCAGATTTATGAGCAAAACGAAATGAAAACACAGATATGTAATATTAACACAGAGACACATTGAACAATAATAGAGATACAATAAAACTTAACTTCTATTAAATGAGAAATGTGTTGAAACTATAAAATGCAGACTGAAACAAGCTTGCTAGAATGGTGGCAACTTATCTCTGAAAAGAGATGTGATGGCTACACTCATTCACAAGAAGATGAGTACAATGAGGTGCCAAAATCATTTTTACATCAAACATGAATGCCAAAACCCTAGACATCCAAAAAACTAACCCTAGGAGATGAAGTGCCAAAAGTCATGTGGGCCATGTTGGGGTAAATTGGTACATCAACTTCCCGGGGTCATAAATTTTTCATACGATCTTCGTTTGGGGCATTCGATACCTCATTTGAAAGGTCTATCCATGAATTAATGATTTTGTTGGGAGTCAAAGAATGATATTGTATACCTATAACCCCCAAAAATTCCAAAAAATACATCATTTAGGGTCTCAAAATAGCCCTAGAAGTTTGGGACTCGAAAATCTAGAAAACAAAACTGCCAAGATGAAAATTGTAACTTCCAAGATCAAAATTGTACATGAGCCAGATGGAAGAGGTGGGTGGCCATTGATATACACCTAGATAAAAATAATCATATGAATAAGCAAACACCTTTCTCTCACACCATTTTGCGGAGGATAGGTTCAGGAGACACGACCCAAAGGGAGTCGTAAAAGAACATTTCAATAAGGTAGGCCTACCTTGGGAATACACAAAAAAAGTTTGGGAAGAAGAGGAGATACATCATAGTGCTACAACTTACAACAAATTCACCTTCAATAGATGAGGCAAGCCCTTAGGGAGGATTGCAGATGAGGATAAACACGAGAAGAAGCCAGAAAGAAGGCATAGGGAGAGGCAGTAGGAAGGGCATCTCCCGTTTTTTATTCTTCACAATCGGGATCAATAGAGGAGGAAGAGACAATAGTAGATAAAAAGAGGAGGAAGAAAGAGAAAGTTCACTAGAAAATGAATGACACCACTGAGAAAAAGGGGAAAATTGTTGGAGAATCCAAATCCAAAGCTAAAGCAGAGGTTGCAGAAAAGGAAACTACCAGGAAAGAAGCTGAACAAAAGGTAGCAGTAGAAAAATTTGTAGTAGACATAGTAGCAACAGAGGTGACACGAAAAGTAGTAAAGGAGGCAGTGAAAAAATCAACAGAGGAACAATAGAGAAAGAAAGATGAAGAAGATAAAAACAATGAGATAGTCCCAATGGACACTGATATCCTTGAGATATCAATAGTCAGTGCCAATGGACTAAGTTTGGGACTCATTACTCCATTCAGAACAGATGATGTACCTAACCTAAGGAAGTTCATATATGAAAAATCATCAAGAAGAATTGTAGAAGAACACGAGAAAAAAGTTTCAGTAACAGGGGGGAACCCGATCTCATTCATTACATATATCCCCATGAGAGAACATGTCAGTAAAGATCTAGTATCCATTGCTTTAGCTAGATTCACTTTTTGGAATTCCATAGAAGACANATAGTGATAATAGTGGAGGCCACTCAATGTAAGGTGGACTAGGTCCACTATATTATTAAATAAGGCCCATTATGGTAGTTAGATATAATAAATGGGTAGTTAGATATTATAAATGTAAGAGGACTTCTTATAAGGTTCTACTTCTAGAATATTCCTCCTCTAGAATGTTCTTACGTGATGGCAACACTATATAAAGGGGTTTAAAAAATGTAATGGGACATGAAGAAAAGTATTGTATTTGGAGAGGTAGATCAATAGGAGGAAGCCCCCTCGAAGAGGCAAGTGAACAGGAGAGGATCCCTTCCATAATAGGATCCATTGTATGGTGTTTCCCTACCTCAAGGGTTTGATAGTAATAAAAGAGATTTTGCATATTGTTCTTCTATATCTATTGTGGTGATTTTGTATTCAGTTATTTGGTTCTTAACAATTGGTATATAGGTAGTCGGGGGGGTAGAGGGTCCATAGTGATAATAGTGGAGGCCATTCAATGTAAGGTGGATTGGGTCCACTATATTATTAAATAAGGCCCACTATGGTAGTTAGATATAATAAATGGGTAGTTAGATATAATAAATGTAAGAGGACTTCTTAGAAGGTTCTACTTCTAGAAGATTCCTCCTCTAGAATGTTATTAGGTGATGGTAGCACTATATAAAGGGGTTCAAGCAATGTAATGGGACATGAAGAAAAGTATTGCATTTGAGTGGTATCTCAATAGGAGGATGCCCCCTCGAAGAGACAAGTGAACAGGAGAGGATATCTTCCATAATAGGATCCATTGTATGGTGTTTCCCTACATCAAGCATTTCTATAATAAAGTGGTGGTTTTCTATATTGTTCCATATATCTTGTGTAGTGATTGTATTCAGATATCTTTGGTACTATTGTGGTATTTTTTATTCATGTATTTGGTACATCAAAAAATAATTTGGAATGTGAATCAAGGATTAGGGAGCTTGAGGAGAATATTCAACAGGTAAAGATAGATGAGGGAGGCCTCTAGAGTTTCAAGAAAAGCATAGAAAAAGTCAGGACCAAGCTCGAAGAATACCATATTGATATGTACGCTCACCTGCACATGTTTCATCACTTAGCTACTATTATCATAAACCAACATAGCACTGTGAAAACCAAGCTCACACAATTCAATATTATCCAGGAGGGAATGAACAACATTTATACATGGATCACAGAAAACCCAGATGCACCGATTGAACTCTATCATCCTTCGGCTAGGTAAAGAAAAACCGACACCTATGCACTAGATCAATGCCAACAACTGCGACAAAAGGAAGACAAATAAATGATAAGATCAATAAAAATTTGTTCATGTGTACAAAAAGTGACGCAAGAAATACTCAATTTGTGCTGACTACCCCATCTATAGGAGCTTGGAATTTTTTTTATAATGGAGGAACTGGTCGAAAAAGTATAGGACAACACAAGTTATTGACAGGGATTCATTTAGGAAGACACCACAGTAACAACGGACCTCACAAAAGACACCTCATTCAATCGACAAAGGTCCATACTATGGTTCAATTAGTTATGACTATGTTATCGAAATATATGTAGACCCTCGATGACAATGTGGCGATGCACATGCCCACCATAGAAGAGCTTGCATACCGTAGAATCGTTTCTTTGCATGATCAACTAGAAATATGGGTAGCAAACCTCCGAGACAAGAATCCATAAAAGGACAAAATAGAAAATTAGAAATTTCTATTACCTACTCCCTATTTTGTCTTTTCTGAACTACTCCTAATTGTGTCTTTTCTTTGTACACTTGTCATCAAGAAGAAGGGCGATGAACAATTTTGTAACAACTCCTTTAAGGGAATACAAAGAGTCACAGGAAAGTTAGGAAAAAAGGTATAAACAGAAGAAGAGACCCATTTGGATGGGGTCTTCAAGCATTTTATAAGCTCAATAAATAATTCAAGAACATATACTATGTTGATGAATACTGAGAAGCCCTTAGGGCCAATTTTTTGAAAGAGAGAAGAACTTGTGTGTGTGGCTGATTTTTCTGTGAACTTCTTCAAGTAGAACGTATGTTTATCACATGGATTGTAAGAACAATGTTTTATAATAGACCGATCTGATGCATACAATGTCATGTTACAATGATTGTTATTATTTCTTATAGTTTTAAGTCCTGATCTCATGAATTGTTAATTATGTATGCATAAATATAATTAATAATTTTATGGTTATATGTATGTGTGCTCATTCTCATAAATTTTCACCTTCATTTCATCTATTTGTGTGGGTTCCTAACAGATTTTAGTTTCATTTACAACTCATTTGGTTACAATAGTTCACTCCTAGCTGGGATAGAATACGAAAAAATAGCAATATATTATATTTCTCTTCATACATAGTCTTCATCTATAAATTTGCATTACATAACCATTCATTTTTAACCCTCATAACCAACAATGGAAGTCGGTCCAAATTCTGGATGGGTGTCCTAAATGAAACAGTGCATAATCTAATTGGGACCTTGCACCAGGGAGAATCCCTTATTCTTGTAGGGTGAATTTTTCCCCGTCAACAAGAAGACATATACGTACACTCAACTTTGTATTTGGTGGAATTTTATCATGAGGTTGACAATTATGGTATGTCATGGGAAATAAAGAAGAGTTCATAACATCGTCGGGGATTTCATTGCTCTTTATGTTCCTATCGACAACTCTCTAATATCCAATTATGCTCTGTTGGATTTGATTTTGAGAGATTGCATGCTCTCTGATTGTTTGTTTGTCACTCCAACTAATTTACTTCTCCCTTTCATGGCATATTGAGGATGCAAACCACACACATCTGGTGTTGGGCCATCTTTGTGCTCGAGGAATACAAAGTGGCCATGCCGACTCTAGAAGATGAAGCCCGCTTGAATTGTGAGTTTAAGGAGATGTCGAGGTCAAGTTTCAAGTGGGTGGGGTGATTCTTTAATTGGGATGTTATAGAACCAATCATTCAAAGTTTTTTCACACCCCATAATCATATTGGCATGTTAAAAAAATGGTATCACTTCACATGCTACCCAAAGATGAGTATTTTCTCCAGCTTAAGAGCGGGATGGAAATGTTGGAGTCTTAGAATGAATACCTTCTAAAGTTCAGGACTTAGTTGGCCTACAAGAATGGGGGAATATTCAAACCACCCGTTGTTGGTCCAGGCTTTGGTTCTTCTTCTACTGGTCCAAGATTTGGTGCTTCTTTTGTTGTGGTTAGTGACCCATCAAAACTAGAACTCCAGGTTCCTAATTTTTCCTAGAATTATGAGTCTATGATGTTTCTAGAGTTTCCATTTTCTTTATCTATTTTAAGATCAGGATATGACCATTATAGACTCTTTAAACCTTTGTTATAGTTTAATGATAAGACACATAAAGTCATTTCATGCTTGGTTTCCCCACTAGGGAAGGCTATTTTTGTTTTTTGAGCCCGAGAAACTGTCATGGTCACTTGGGACAATGAACTGGCTGATCCTCTATTGTATAGACTGTAAATATTAATATAGTTGGTTTACTTAAAAAAAATAAAAATAAAAAAATAAAGTAACTTATTTGTGAAAGTGAGGTTATTAGAAGGAGGAGCATCACCATGTGGACCAAATTCCACTTTCCACGTGGCTCTTTGGTTACCATTTGTGCATTTTTTCAAAAGGGAATAACTTTCACATATGAAGTTCATTTTTAGTCTCATTTTTTTAAACAACCTATGTTTTTGAGATCTTTCCATCCAAACCATCAGTTTCATCTTTTTCTACATATTTTAATATGACATATCCCAGTGACCTTTTTCTTATTAGTACCAACTACTTCTCATGGAAATCCCATATGGAAGAAGTATTAAGAAGTAAAGGATTGTACTGGATTACCTTGGGAAAAGAACTAGAACCCACTAATGATGAAAATAAAGTCAAATGGGATAATAAGAGTGATGAAGCACGTGGAATAATCATAATGTCCATCTCTCTTGATTTAAGGTTTCACCTTCAAGGAATTTATGCTCTCGATGTAGCTTGGACTAAGCTTGAAGTTTCTTTTGGTAAAAACAATATTATTCGATCCCACCAAATAGAAAACTAGTTAATGACTCTAAGTCCTAATATTTTTTCTTACATTGAATATTATTTATCAAAGTTCAAAACACTTAAAATTTTATGTATAGAATACAAAATATATTTGAAGGAAGACCGATGCATCTATGCTATTCTTTCTAAGCTTGGTAGTGCATATTTTATCTTTGTATATACCTTTTATGCCATTAGATATGCTCTAGAGAGTGCCTATAATGATCCCACTCTTGAGTCTTTTTGTGATGCTTTGATTAGAGAGAAATATAAACTTGTGCAAGTTGGAGTGATTAGCACTGTAGGTACCTCCAAAACATCCTTAGTAACCCAATAGAAAGATAAATCCAAGAATCCAAAGAAGCAACATCCTCACCAAAACAAAAAGCAAAACAAGGGTCCCAAAACCTCTCATCCATGTTTTTCTCCTAATGGTGACAAAGGAGCAAAATCTAAAAATATGAAAGCTCACAGACATTGTAAATTTTGTGGGAAATATGGTCATGTAGAGTTCAAATGTTTTAAGAATATGGAAGCTTTGGAAGCAACGATGAAGAAGCACAACATCAATATTGATTCTTCTTCTTCTAACTCTTCTTCTCATGGACATGTACTTTCTACTTCTAGTTTCTCCTTCAATGCAACTTTTACTTCTTCTTTTGATGAGTGGCTTATTGACTCTAGAGAATCTTAACATATGGCTAAGGATAAAGACACATATTTTTCTGTTAATGAATGTAACACCAAGAAAATATTTATCGATGATGATAAATATCTTAGTGTTGTAGGGTCTGGAACAGTTCAGGTAGATAGTGGCCATTTTAATGATGTATTATGTGTTCTGAGTATTTCCTACAACCTCCTATCAATGCATCAAATCACTCATTCAGGTGAAGGTAAATCCATAGATTTTTCACCTCACCAAGTTGTATTAAAGGATCTAGAAGTCCCTAAGCATGTTCTTGCAATTGAAATATTTGATGATATTACCAGGTTGTACAAGTTTGACAACTTTAGGTCATCATCTCTTCCATCATTTTTTGTTACTCATAGTGATGAGTTGAGAACAATTTGGCATGAGGGTTTGGTCATCTAAACTATCACTCATTGCAACAACTATGTAATTAAAATATGGTGATTGGTCTTCCTCTTGTTTCTTGTAGTGATGGTGTTTGTGTCAGTTGTGTTCTCAATAAACATCATCGGTATAGTTTTGACAAATGTTCCTCTTGGCACACCTTAACCCCTTTGAAACTTGTTCACAGTGCCTTCCATGGTCCTCTTTCTTCTCCTTCTTTTTTTGGGTGCAAGTATTTCTTAACTTTCATTGATGACTTTTCCTGATACACTTGGGTTTACTTCTTAAAACTTATGAGACAAGTGTTAGACAATTTTTTGGCCTACAAGGCTCTTGTAGAAAAGCAATCTGGACATCAACTTCAAAGGTTAAGAACATATAATGGAGGTGAATACGTGAAAAACAATTTTACAATTTATTTCACTACACAGATAATCCAAAGTCCACACACTGCTCCATATACACCACAACAAATGGTGTTTATGAGAGAAAGAATCGCACATTAAAAGAAATGGCTTTTGTATGATATAATCTAAGGGAGTTTTAATTATTGGGTGGAAGCCATTAAATGTGAAAATTACATAGTAAATCACAATCCCACAAAGGCTCTAAAAAATATAACACCGAAAGAAGCATGGAATAAAATTAAGCTATATGTAAGCCACTTTTGTGTACTTGGAAATGTAGGATGGGCTCACATTCCTTATTAGAAAAGGAAAGCTTTACAACCTAAAAGTGAGAAGTTTATTTTTTTTTTGTATATTTTGAAGATGTTAAATGTTACAGACTTCTTCATCCTCATTCTAATGAAATTATTATTAGAAGAGATGTTAAATTTGATGAAAATATCTTGGCCTACGAGCCTAATTCAATGTTTGTGCCTTCTTTAGCCTAGTAGCCATATTCGACATATGTTCCTTCTTCTATTCCTATTCTAGTTTCTTCTTCTTTAGATGATGACATTGAGGATGAAATTACACCTCCACATGCTCATCTTCTTCCAGATGAGTCCGTTGAGCATGAACCTACACTAGCACCACCGCTTCCCAGATGAGTCCATTCAACTCGAGAAGCAATTGGTGATCTTGTCTATGATCCTTTTGATCAACATAGAACACATTCACATTTCCTCCAAGCCTCTTCTCTTTTGGCTCAAATTTCATAGAATCGTGATCCAGAGAAATTTGCAGAAGCTTCAGGTCATCCATATTGGGATACAATAATGAATGAAGAGTATCGATCTATAATGGTGAATGATACTTGGGATCTTGTACCTCTTTTGAAAGGAAGAAAGATTTTCAGATGTAAATGAGTGTACAAAACTAAGTATGCATCATATGGAAGTGTTGAAAGACAAAAGGCTTAGTTAGTTTCCAAAGGATTCTCTCAAGTTGAAAGCATTGACTATAATGACACTTTTTTCCATGTAGCCAAAATGAATTCCATTTGCCTTGTTCTATCCCTTGTAGCCTCACATAAATGGGAGGTCCATAAGATAGATGTCAAATCATCCTTCTTTCATGAGGATGTGTAAGAATAAATATACATGGAACAACCTCATTGCTATGTCCAAAATGACTCCAGCCTTGTTTGTCACTTTAAGAAATCTCTTGATGGTCTTAAGCAAGCTCCTCAAGCTTGATATGCCAAAATGGACAACTTTCTTCTTGATACTGTCTTTCCTAGATGTCATTCTAACCCTAATGTCTATACCAAGAAAGTAAGAAGCCATATCATAATCCTTGTTCTTTATGTTGATGACCTTATCCTCACTAGCGGTGACCCAAAAATTTTGACCTATGTGAAATCCAGCCTTAAAAATAAATTTGAAATGATAGACTTTGACTATTTTCATTATTCCCTTGGCCTCCAATTATTGCAAACCAAGGAAGAAATTTTTTCTTTCCCAGTATAAGTATGCATGTGACCTTCTTCGCCACATTCACATGGATGATATTATACCATTCCCTTCTCCCTTCCAATCTAGTCTTAAACTCTCTTCCACTTGTAATTCTCCTGAAGTTGATTCCACTTTGTATTGTCAATTAGTTGGTAGCCTCTTATATTTGACTCATACTCATTCTGATATTTCCTTTGTCATTGGTATTTTTGCTTGGTATATGCAAAAATCCCATGAAATCCATTGGAAATAAACTAAAAGGATACTTCGGTATGTCTGGGGTATAGTTCAGTTAGGGATACATTACAACTCAAGGGGGAATTATTTATTGGTTAATTTCATTAATTCAAATTGGGCCTGTAAGAAACAACATGCTAGTTCTCTTTCTTCATAAAAAACATAGTATCAAGTAGTGGTTAATGTAATTCAAGAAGCCTTGTGGCTTCGATAGATCCTTTCAGAGTTTGGATTCTAGCAGCAACATCCAACAACCCTATGGTGCGAAAATCAAAGTTCCATCAAGCTCACCAAATACCTAGTTCAACATTAGCGCAAAAAACACATCGAGATACATGTGCACTTCATATTAAATCTCATACGTGATCGAGTTATTGAAGTGTTATGTTTCCCTACAAAAGATCAATTTGCAGACATTTTCACAAAGTCTCTTACAGAAGCAAAGTTTTCCAAACTTCGATCTATGTTAGATGTTCAAGAATTTGTCATTAAGGGGGGATAGGATCTAGGGGGGATGTTAGGATATTTAGAAACTCAGGAGTTAGTTAAGATCAACTTGGCCTAATGTGTCGTTAGGTAAAAGTGTGTTTCTTTAATATGCATTTGTAGTTAGGAAATATGTTGGTCACGATATGTTCTCGACATAAAGTGATATAACGGCTCATATTGTCCTTGATCTTAATGGATACATTGATCTGTCGCTTAACACTCAATTGGTCCATCATCTCTATTTAAATATCATGGATGGTCATTTTCCAATGATCAATTGTGAGAAACTCTCTTGTAAATCTCTCTATAATATTTTTATTTTTCATTAATAAATAGCTTCAAGTGGCCACATTGGCTAGGGTCATGGATGTTTCCCTACCACATAAAAACATCGATGTGTTGATATGTTATCTAGTTGTGTGAGTGGTTACCGAAGATGTTCATTCTCTATTAAAATACCTATATTATTGACAACCCAACAATTTTTTTTGTTAACTAAACCATTGAATAAAATATGTACAACATATACTCAATATGATATGATGAAACTAACACTATTATAGTGTGCGATTCATTTAAGAAATTCGAAAAAAATGTGATTTTGCTATTTCATTCGATGAAAAAATCCAAGACGATAAGTGGTTGATAACTAATCTATAAAGAATATTGGAAAAAATCAGAAATGCACCTCATGTGCAAGATATTTTGAAGTATATTTCGTAATATTCAATGGTACCTTAAAATGATTAGTATATGTTTCATGTATAGACATGATTATTAGGTTTATAATATAAATTCTTGGTCATTATATGTGCGTGTGATGTATTAAATTTTCTATACATCGTAGCCTTGTTCAATTTTAAGTTCACCTATATTTATTTGTCAAGTTTATAACATATACTCCTCGTTATACATGTGATGTGTTATTTCTATATTTTTTTTTCTTCGTTTAGTTTTATGTTAACGTCTATTTCATATAAGGATTAATAGTTTGGTGCATAGTTCATAGAAAAAAAATATTATTATTTCTTTTATTTGTATTGAGATACTAAGTTATTAAATTTTCCTTCATTTGTTGTATGCAAGTTTAAAGTGCCTTTTGATATTTATCACTTTTAAAATTTAGTGATTTGAATTGTGGTTTGATGTGTTTGTATAAAAAATAAAAATATATTAAAAAATAAAAACAAAAAATTGTTTGATTGTATGTAGAGTTAAAATATAATTATTTTATTTCTTGAATTGGGTCATTACATAATTTTTCAATTTACTTTTAACTATTTTTCCAATTTTCCTTGTGTAGACAAATGAAAAAATTGACAATAGATAGCAAGTGTTTTTTTTTTAAATGATTTCAAATATCACATTTCAATATCATTAATTAATAAAGTGTTGAAGTGCATTTATGTTAATGTCATATATGTGGAAATAATGCATATGGTAGTTAATATTAGTTAGAATATATTGTTGATATTTGAAATGGAAGGAGTTTTCTTTTTTCATATATTAGAAACGAACCAACTTGTCCTATTAAAAAAACAAATTGAGAGTTTGGTGATATGTCATATGCTTTTAGGCCTTTTAATCACAAGTATTAAAATAATGCTTAAATAATTATGATTTTCTGATATGGACATTATATGTTGCTAACAAGTACTTGAAAATTTTGGTTTTGACATAAGGGACTTTGAATTCATATGAGAAAAATTCCATTGTCATTTGCAAACAAAAATCAAAGCATGAACTTGTTGAGGTCTTAATAGCTCCACCTAAATTTTACAAAAATAAAGGGGTCTTCATTAAAATTTTGAATTTTTTTTTGCCTATAGTTGCATTTGATTTCGTTTTTCTTAACTTAGAAGCACTCGTTTGATATTTTTTCATGTCTTCATGGTTTGGTTTGCATGCTTCTTATCATGAATTATTTTGGGTTTATCTTTATACCATGATGTTTTGGTGATGTAATGTTGTAGGAACAAAATCATTAGTGAAACTACATTATATAGATTAATGATTATGATTTCAATGATGGGATTGTTGCATCATGAAAGTGAGTTGTTTCGTCACATTTTCTCACAAGAATCATGATTACGCTTTTTTAGTCTTTTGATTTTTAAACATGGTGTGCATGCTCATATGAACTTATTCAAATTAAATCCATGCTTTGATTTTCTTGTAATTGGATTGTCATGACGTTTCATCGGTCTCATCAAGGTTCGTTATTTGGTGCATTATTGAATTAATTGGGCATTTTAGCATATAGAAATAATTTAACCAAGAGCCAAATTTTAAGATGGTTGATTCGCGCCTAAGTTTTATTCTTTTATTTTTATTTAGTTAGATTGTATAGTTTTAATTTAATTTTTAGCTTTTCTGTTTAGTTTAGTTTTTTAAGTTTTATTTTATTTTAAGTATATTTTTATTATTATATTATATTTTTAGTATTAATTTTAATTATAAAAATAGCTTATGGTTTAGATTGTATGGAAAATGGAAGATTTGAGGCCTAAAATCAAGGATAAGGAAAATAAACTCATACACCTATAAAAGAAGCATGAGTGCATGCTTGATGGAAAGGGGTAGGAATTGGAGAATGGAGATGGCATGGAAAATCAAGAGGCGACCTAGTGGATTCCTTTTACCAGGAAAATTTTAGTTTTTCTTTTGTACAAGAAATCATAAAAGAAGAGGATCCTCAGTATTTTTACCAGGTTTTATTCATCTATTAAGATTTCTCTTAAAATTGGAAATTGGAGAATCAAACTTTTATTCTTATCAATTTGAATCAAATTTGGAAAACTCAATCTTTAAACAAGCTCATCTGTGAGTAAATGTGAAATTGCAAATGATTGCATTCTTGTTAATTATTTGCATACTATTGCTTTAAATCTTGTGTGCATTTTTTCCTTTGTCTTTGAGCTTGGAATAATATTGCATTTCAAATAGAAGATATTCTGATTATCATTAAATAGTATTCTTATGATTTATTATTATTTATATATTTTCATTTACAATTAATTTGCTTGAAGAATTCCTTCTAAAAGATTAATCAACTATCATACCTACTTGTATTTGATGCTCCAATTTTGTTATCATTCTAAAGTGTAGATATAATTGTTTCCATCTATTTCTAGTAGTGATAGTTATTGTACTTAATTATTCTTCATATTAAGAATTCCTTCTGAAATCTAAAGAATCAATATTTTCATCTACACAAAATTAATTTTTTCTCTCAATTGAGATATGGTTGGTAGTTAGGATTTATTTTCTACAAATTTAGATTAGAGCTTAAAAAATTAAGTGTCTTTTCAAAGACAAAACTTGTTAAGTGGCAAACCGAGCCCACTGAATTACCATCCCAAATAAAAACAAGTCTAATTGAAACTTGTAATCAAGTAGTTATCCCCTGTTGTAATTATCCCCTGTTGTAAGAGGAATTTTCTCACCTGTCAACAATTAGCTCTAGAAGTTACCATCCCAAATAAAAACAAGTCTAATTGAAACTTGTAATCAAGTAGTTATCCCCTGTTGTAAGAGGAATTTTCCCACCTGTCAACAATTAGCTCTAGAAGGAGGGTGATCCAGCAAGTAATCCCTTTTGAGAATTTTCTTTGAATTTTTTCATTTTGAAATTACTCCTATTACTATTTTGGAACATGCTTTCAGTCTACCTAAGCTTGTTGGAAGTATTCCTAGAGAGACAATAATTAAATTTGAGCTTAAATGGAGAAGGTGAGATTTATTCTTTTCGTCATATCTCTTGGTTTAATTGGATTTTCAATAGTTTGGGTATAAAGGATGAGAGTGACATCTACAAACTTTTTACTGTAGATGTCATACTTTGGTTTCATAATTTACCTTAAGAGGAAGAATCATAATTTGGTTTCAGGTGTTAAATTTACTCATGGAAACAATTCATGGAGGTATTTCTTGCTTCCCATGGGGACAAACATTACGACGAATTGTGTTTGGAATTGGAAAATTTGTGTAAGTACGAAGGTGAGAGTCCGTGGAATATTTTTCACGCAGATTTGGATTAATTTGTTTTAGATTTCATCTTAATGAGAAAAATTCTGCTAAAGATTTATTTCAGTATCTTCCTCATTTTTTCTCTCTTCCTTGTATATAGAGACAAGAAACTTATGATGAACATGAAGATCATTCTTTTCGTAATATGCATGTTACAGAAGATATTGAGGTTGATTCTTTTGAATTTACTGATAATATTATCAAGATTATTGTTTAATCACCTACGTTAGAACATGACAATACACAATTTCAGGTATGTAAGAATGTGTCAAAAGAAATTGATGTCACCTTTGGAATCGTTGCAGATAATGACGAGTTCTTTGTTAACACTAGTTGTGTTGAATTGAACATTGAGGAATTAAACCCTGATATAGTAGAGAAATGTTTAGTCATATATGCTCTGAAACTTATTTTTCATTATATCCTTATCTATTTGATGATTACTCTCATCACTCGCAAGTTCCTTCATACAGAAATTCATATTCGGGAAAAAAAACAAATATATATATATATATATATATATATATATATATATATATATATCAGAGTAATTGTGAATATTTAAGTCAAGTTCAGGATTATGAAAAAATAGATGAACATTCCATCGACAACTTTGAAAAATTACTTACATTTGAATTCAATGATACTTGCACAAGTAATTGTGAAGAATAGAAAGAAAGCACTTTTTATGAACTGTTTGACATTGATGACCCTGAAAAGGTTCACCCCATGGTGAAGGTTATGTCTCATGATATAATTCCAAAGGAGAATTTACAATACAAAATGAGTTAAATCCCTGTACATAAAATGTTATATTAAATTGTCATTTTGTCACCTCCCAAATCCTTAATGAATTCCATTCTGTAAAGAGAATGTCTATAGCTAAAGATGATTCCAAACTTGCAACTCAAGATCTTGATGATGCATGTGATATTCGTGAAAATTATTCACAAGTATCCAATAAAATTCAATTTGATTTTACTATCTCAATTTATACTTGTTTGGAAGAACTCCCTATGAATAAGTTTCCATCTCTTTATTTTGATGATAAATTGGTGTAAAATTACTTTTGTACATTCTTCATTTTCTATCGATAGTTTTTGTTGAATATTTGATTGCAGGTTTTCTAGTATCGATGGTTTACCTTATCAATTTTTGGAATATTATACTTCATTTGATCCAACTAATTCATAACAAGTTGTCAGAATTTTAGACTAATTCATAACAAGTTGTCAGAATTTTAGAATAGCAATCTTGGAGGACTTGTCAAGAGAGTGAAGAATTTCAATGTCAATCAATAATCATGCCTCATTATCTTGCTTTGTCTTCCAAAATTAGTTTCGACATTTATACTCTTCCACAAGATCCAATACTTAAGGAAATACCATATTATTCTTGCCATCTATATTATCCATTTGGGAATCTTTCACGTTCATTAACAAACTTCCAACTTAATTTTGTTGATCCATTTGTTATATGGTTGGAAGAATCATTCTTGAAAAAATTCCCAATAAATAAAATTATAAATATGATATCTGTTGTAAATACTAACATGATTCAATGAGGTATAGTACCCGAGGTTATCTTAGATAATCCTCAGTTGATATTTCATCCATCTACATTCTTCCTTCAACAACTTCATATTCACAAAAGAAAATTTCATGATAGAATAGAAACTTGGTTGGAGGAGTCTTTTCGAGTCAAATTTCCTGATTTTTTATTGCTCATGATGGATGCAGTGATGGATGCAGTGTTAGTTAGCATAACTCTTTTCCCTTGTGTTAGATTGCTTCAACTTCTAGTCATGTTTGTAAATTACATATGATTGTAGGATCGAAGTTACATGAATAGATCCATTGGAAGTTTGATTACACTTGGTTTCTAATAATCATTGTAGTTTAGAATAGGTTTAGAAGTAGGTTGATTAGATTATTTTTAGTTTGTTTCTTTTACAATTAGATTATTTATTTTGTTCAAAATAATGCAGTTATGAAGAAATGAAGTTGAATACAAATCATCATCTTCAGGGAAGTTTACTTAAACTTCCTTCTCTCTTTGTTATTTATCGTCTTGCTCATGATTACTTTAGTAAAACATTTAATGTCAAGTCCCATTTTTTACTTTTGATTATCAGGACTTAGTTGTGAAATGTTTAGTGCTATCAATTTTCTATGATTGTGAAGCATGAATATCTTAAGAGAGAAAAATGAGAAAGAATTTTATATTTGGTTACACATAACTCTCATTCTTTTAATGTCTTTCAATGTGTAACTTAATAAATGTGACTCTCACATTTTCAAATTGTTTTCATAATTGTACATTAGTTTAGGTTACATTTATGGGATTTTCCAAAATTTTTCTTTTTCTTTTAATAAATATACTTGGATAGCTCAACATCTCATGCATTGGTAAAGGGAATTTTTCTATCACAATCACAGTTTAAAGGAAAGTATGTATTTTTATATGCAAAACATTTGAAGTATCTAATAGGGACAAGAGTTTAAATTTACAATTCATCACATCCCTCAAAATCTAGTTCTTACTTTCTATTTTTGACTTCTGATATATTAAGATATTGGTTTATATGTTTTCCTTGTTGATATGTTGATACTATTATCCCTAAAGTTTGCACTAGAATGTAATAGGGAAAATATAGGGCATCTCAATTATTGCAATAGTTGTTTGGTTGGGATGATGGATCGGGTAGATTAGGTTGAGAAAATGAAAAGGAAGAGAACTGGATTAAGAATAGTTATAGATTAGTGATCAAGGCCATTGGGGATGGAGTCTCTCTCATATTTCATGGATATGAGGCAATCAAACCAGTTATCAAAAAGGAATTATAAAGAATATATAGGTAGAAGAATAAGGCGAACAAATATGGAAAACACATACTTCACTAGAAGCTTAGATTTTCATAATCCATAAGAAGAATCTCCATAAAAAAAAAATATTTTCATTAATCAAGATAAATTATCTGAATGAACTTCACAGAAATAGAGTAAGCACACTAAGACATTAATGTACAGGAAATATGTAGTGTATCACTTCTATTCAAATAAGAGGAAAAATAAATAATAAAACAAAATATAAGATATAGACTAATAAACAAGGTTCTCATAGATATTTGATGATGAAATACAAAAAAGAAAGCTACCCTCAGTCTTATAATTGAGAATAGACATTCCTCTGCCTCAAATTCCCTTTATTGGGCCTCTTGATCCTCTCCTTTTTGTTTTGTGTTCATCTTGTCTTTTATAGATACATGATACATTACAAAACATAAAACAAGATCCCAAAGTAGTGGATTGAGTCCTGGTCCAGAATACCTCAGATAGCTATCAAAATTATCACATCCCTCAAAACAAGAACAAAATCTAAAATATGGTTTGAGATCCACATTTTAAGGAGGACTTTGTATTTTCTTCTATCACATAACAACCTTTTAGGGAAAATTGACCATTAGTTTTGATATATCCAAGATATGTTGAATCCCTTTCAATTATGTTACTTTGCAATTGCAAAAACTTTGATGAGCTCTAACCTTGATTGCATCACTATGGGATTTCAAAACTGTTTAGAATTTCTACCAAGGTAACAACACATCTTCAAAACCACACTTTTCTGAGGATCACCTTCCAATATCTCTAAGTTATTAGGATATGAAACTAGTACTACTTTACTATGAAATGTATTGCACTACCTCTGCAAGCATCTGGAGCTTATCATCAACCTTACTATGTTCAACAATTTCTTTACTAGGTTCTCCTGTTGTTGCTTCTGGATCATAGTTCCATCGGTGCGATGGCCATAATACCTTCATCCATCTGTATAATGGATTGATGATGGCGAGTTATTCAGGTGAGAGTTTCCAACCCAAATACATAGTCTTCCTCTATGTTAAGCCCTAAATAGTGTCTCATTACCCCTTAATTGGGGCATATTACATTAGTAATGTTATTTTACTTATGTCGGATTTATTCCATTAGTTGTAATTATACCTCCTAGTCTCCTATATATACCAAGGAGACATTTTCATTTTGAATCAACTTGTAATTGTACATTTATGTGGGCATAAGGAGGTTGCCCCCTCGAAGAAGCTTATTATCTAGATTTCTCTCTTTTTCAAGGCGTTGAGTACTTACTCTGAGGTTTTTCTATGCTATATTGATATTTGGTTCTTAACATATGGTATCAGAGCTCAAGGTCTTGGGGTTTCGTTGCTACATCTGAGACACCATGGCATTTTAGCTATAACTTGTTTTCTACAATGTTTCAGAAGGAACGGCTTGGAGGATATTTAGTAGACCAATCAAGGTACGTTGGGTTAAAATTTAAGCTCATGAGGCCTTATAATTTCGAATATATCGCCTGTGTAAGATAGGGTTCTGGAATCATCCTTAACTGATTCATTGTAGAATTTTCACTATAAAACAATTTATGTAACGTTTCAGACCTTGAACTCTGGAGGATATTCAAAAAATTTAGTAAGGTACCTGTGGTAAAAATTTCAGCTTCTGGGTCATCTTACATTTGTAGATATACCCTGTGGAAGATAGGGTATCTAACTAGTCCTATTGACTAGTCTCAAGAAGGTGTTCCAGGTAAAACTATCATAACTTCCTTGTAGAGTATCCAAATTGAGTGAGACTGGTTGCATTGTATAGTGCACAGTCTGTAGTATTTGGGTACGAGTTTCAGAATTTTATATCAATTATTTTGTGCGGGGCACGCTATACAAGTGAGATCTCCTGGAAAGGCCAAAAATCATCAAGTTGTGGGGAAGTTATCGTAAATTCCACTTGGAAAATCCAATTTTGATCAGACCTGTGGCATTGCAGAGAAGCAATATCAGAGAACTACAAAAAAGAAATTTTCATACCCATAAGGGTCGAAACTTTGGAGATACAGCAGAAGAGAGATTGTCTAGCAGAACCACCTCAAAATCAAGGTTCAAAAGTGATACTTGGCAAACATGCCACCCAAAAAGGGAACTTCTACACCAAATAAGCCTCCAGAAAGTCCTACTTGGACTCTTGATGAAGGTGAAGAAAAGCGTAGGGACATAAATGAATTACAAAAGAAGACAGTGACAAAATATGAACTACAAGGGATGATGGATTCAACTGAAGCTAATTTGGAGGCAAAAATGGATACTAAGATGGATGATTTAAAAAGGGAGATCATGGAAGGAATGAAAAATTTCCTAATAGAGAGGACACCTGAAACTGAAAATGTGTCCCATGAAATTCATGATGAGGACACAAGGAAGATGAATCAAGAATGGAGAAACTCCAACATTGGGTTGAAGACCAACCACGTTCCTAAGATCGATATGAGGAAGTTTGATGGCAAGGACCCAATCACATGGATACTTCAGATGGAGCAATTCTTTGATCTACATAATGTGCCACATACACAAAAGGTATGAATTGCTTCTTTATATTTAGAAACCATTCAATTTGTATGGTATCGATGGATTTGTTCTCGCAAATCACTCATCGCTTGGACAATTTTCACGAAAGAAATGATAACACACTATGAGGATACAAGGAGTAATACCTTCTTTAGCCAATTGATAAATCTCAAGCAAAAGGGTTCAATTACAGAGCACATTGAGAACTTCCAAAGATTGAATATAAAGGTAACAGATATTCCAGATGAGCACTTGATTGATGCATTCATAGGAACTTTAAAGGATAACATTCAACATGAGGTTCGCCTTTGGGAACCCAAATCATTGGAGAATGCATTTAGGGTGGCAAGAGATGTTGAAAGTAAAGATATGACTATGGCTACTAGAAAGATCAATCCTAATAGCTATAGAGAGAATAATGCTCCTTCTTTTAAAACACCTCAACAATTGGAGGAAATAAAAGCAAAAGGTTTATGCTTTAATTGTGAAAGCAAGTACAGTAAGGGACATAAGTGTGGTGAGAATAAATTATTCTACATAGATTGTGAAGATGAAGAATAACAAGAACACGGACCATCTCAAGATGATAACATAGAAGCAATTTCGTCTGAAGAGTTGACTCCCACAATATCATGTAATGCATTGGCTGGAATTAGCACTCCTCAAACCCTCAAGATCGAAGGATATATCAAAAAGAAAAAGGTAATAGTCATAATTGATTCTGGAAGTACTCATAATTTCATTCACTATAAATTAGCCAAAGATCTCAATTGCTTTGTATATCCAGTGCCAGAGTTTCAAGTAATGATTGCAGATAGAGGAACTATCAATTGCTCAGAAAAATGCAATAAGATCAATCTTACTATGGGAGAATATGTAATGAATAGTCCAATGATTGCTATACCCATGGGTGGTGTTGATGTTGTACTAGGAATCCAATGGTTACAATCATTAGGAACAGTGGCTTTTAATTTTCAAGAACTTTTCATGAATCTTTCATTGGAAGGAAAAGAATTTGAGTTAAGAGGTATCACAGGGAAACTAGGTAAGGTTATAATCTCTAATGGCATGACAAAATTATTGAAAAAGGGGCATCAAGGTGTTATTGCACAACTATGCTCACCAGATGTTCAAACATCCAAGACATATATTCCTCTATATCTCCAAGGGATCATTGATAAGCATTCAAAAGTATTTGAAGATATTCCCAAAGGTCTTCCACCCACTTGAAATCATGATCATGATATTCACCTAATTCCTGGGAGTGTCCATCCTAAAATCAGGCCATACAGATACCCTTATGCCCAGAAGAGTGAAATTGAGTGCATGGTTGAAGAAATGTTAGAGGCTGGCAATATTAGACCTAGCCAAAGTTCTTACTCTGCACCGGTGGTAATGGTATTCAAGAAAGATGGCTCATGGCATATGTGTCACGATTATCAAGAGCTCAACAAGATCACTATTAAAGATAAGTTTCCTATTCCTGGCATTGATGAATTGTTAGATGAACTACATGGAGCAATCTATTTCACAAAGTTGGATCTTCGTTCAGGGTATCACCATATTAGAATGAAGGAAGAAGATATCCCCAAAACAATATTCCGAATTCATGAAGGCCATTATGAATTTTTGGTCATGCCTTTTGGCCTTACAAATGCACCTTCCACATTCCAAGGGTTGATGAATTCCATTTTCAAGCCCTTCCTTCAAAAATTTGTGTTAGTATTTTTTGATGATATAC
>ML777327.1:1320814-1338026 GCA_009831015.1 Picea engelmannii | reverse complement strand
AGAGCTTGCTCAAGCAACAGACTGATAGGATCGTCTGCTCCGTCATTTTTCTTTTCTTCTGCCATTGAGGGTTTCTTGGGTGTGCGAGAGCGATTGTCTTCAAGAGAGACAAGCTCGAGACCCAACTTGCTATACTCGGACCTCGTCGGGGACATGCACTGAAAAACGATCAAAAGCAGCCTGCTCTAATACCACTGATCCGGATTATTTTCGGCACGAAATGAGAGCGGAGATATAATAAAGAAATGCACAGAGATATTGCAGATATTCAATAATATAACAGAATTGTATCAGAGATGCAACCATAAACACAAATATACAGTAATACACGATTTCTATTAATCAAAGAAATGTACAGAGACTGTAAAAATACAGAGTGAAAGACTCGCTAGAATGGTGGCATCTTATCTCTGAGAAGAGATGTGACGGCTACTCGCATTTGCAAGAAGATGGTTAAAATGAGGCTCTGGAGGCCTTTTTACAATAATCAGGAATGCCAAAATTCCTAGACATCCAAAAACCTAACCCTAGGAGATGGAGCGCCAAAAGTCATGTGGGCCTCGTTTGGGTAAGTTGGTGCATCAACTTCCTGGGGTCGTAACTTTTGCATACGATCTCTGTTTTAGGCGTGTGATAGCTCGTTGGAAAGGTATCGTCGAGGAGATTCATTTTGGGGGCTCAATTATGCCTTCGTCTATCATTGAGAACCTCTATCTTGAAAAAAAACTTCATTTAGGCCCTCAAAATGGCCCCGGAAGTGAAAACCTGCTAAAAATAGTAAATTGCCAAAATGGCCAGAAAACTGTTTTGAGCCATTTGGAAAAGGTGGGTGGCCCCCGATATCCACCTGGATCAGTCCTCATCCAGAATACCTCAGATGGCTATCAAAATTATCAAATCCCTCATAACAGGAACAAAATATGAAATATGGTTTGAGGTCCACATTTTAAGGAGGAATTTGGATTTACTTCTATCACATAGCATACGATTAGGGAAAATTGACCATCAATTTTGATATCTCCAAAATATGTGGAATCTCGTTCAATTCAGTTCCTATGCAATTGAAAAAACTTTGATGAGCTCTAACCCTGATTGCATCACTACACGATTTCAAAATTGTTTGAAATTGCTATCAAGGTAACGCCACATATTCAAAACCACACTTTTCTGAGGATCACCTTACTCTGTTCAACAATTTATTTACTATGTACTCCTTTTGTTGGTTCTAGATCATAGTTCCATCAATGCGATGACCATTATACCTTCAACCAATTGTATAATGGACCGATGATGGTGAATTATTCAAGTGAGAGATTTCAACCCAACTACATAGTCTTCCTCTAACTTTGACTCTCCTGTACATTGAAAATATCGAGTTGTTGATTCATTAGTTATAAAATTCGTAGTGTTAACACCAAAATTTGCAACCTATTTCATAGGAATCAAACATAATTGAGGTTTACTCTCATGAGCATTATGGTATAAATCATGTGGCATTTTCCCCATGATTTCCAAAGGAAAAATGAAATGTTTGGGGTCTAAAAAGATCCATCATCCTCCTCTTCCTTCCACGTGACCGTCACTCACTCGTCATGCCATGCAAGTTTGCGCCAATAATTTTGCTCCACGTCACCCCTGCACATACGCTATCGACCCGCCACCTGTTGCACCTGTATTGGTCACAAACGAATATTTGGATAACCTCGAGATGTCAAAATTGACTCGCAGAAGTCGTTGGCACCGTCTAAGAACATTCATGGGTGTCAGCCCTCATCCTGGTCCCGATGAAGGAAGTTACTGAGGATCAGAGTCGTGGTTGAGACCTCGTCTCAAAACATAAATGGAAATCCAAAAAGGATTGGCATATTTGAACTCGCATCTGACAAAGAGTTGCATGCGCAGTTTGATAGAGAAGGTCTAGATGAAAGAGCTCACGTCTGACAACATAAGATTGTTTGCACAGTCTGGCAGAGCAGACACCGACTGAAAATTTTTAATGCAGCAATCTGATCACACTCCTGATGGTTGCAATAGTTCTTCTTATATATAGTCAATTTTTATATTTTGAAAGGGTCAATTTTTGAGCTAGGCTCCCTTATTGTAATATTTTGATGAAGAACTCTGGTTCGTTGGTTATGTAACTTGATTTGAGACTTCTTGATTAATCTAAGTCAGCTTTATTCTTCCATCTTATTTGCCTCTGATATTGAGATATTTCATGATTGACTGATTCACATGGATTGTTGTAACTGTATTATGATGAATGTTTGATTATAGTGTTGTTATAATTTCTTTCATTTTCTTTGAGATTTGAATTCAAAAGGATCTTCTGTTTAAGTTTTTCCTCCTTAGGCTATTGGAAGACCCTATGTCCACAACAGACCTCTACACTCTCCTCACCAAATTCTTCCCTCTATTCACTCTTACTCCAACTTATTGACTGAAGTTAATCAAGACCTCACCTACAGGTGCATACCAGTCCAATTTTCTGAGTTAAAATGATATCATCTTGAGTCTGTACCCATTTGACCTCTTTAAAACCAACCCGTGACATAAACCTCTGATGGGTACTGGACTTATCCTCATTATAGTCCGAGGATGATTCCTAGTGCTAACACGTAGTCTTCAAATCCATTAATGCTTTGAACTGGATCCCAATACCTAACAATAATAAACTCTTGATATTTTGTTTTTTCACTTTTACACTAGATGTTTTAGACAAAGAAGTTTCAAAAGCACTAAAAGAATCTAGTGTAACAAAAGGCAACAACAAAAGTACTTGTCTTAGAGAATAATGTATATTGGAAAGGTGAATTAAAATCTCACAACAAAGGATAACAATCTATACATGGATCATTGCATTTTCTTCCAGAGTCAAACCTTCAATAACTACTTTAAATAAACCATTTACCACGAAGTACTGGAGTCCTAAATTATTTGTTGAAACTACAAATACGAGAACAGATTCACAAAAGATAACAATTGTTTCAACCTCTTTTCTATCATGCCATGTGAATGCTTCTACACTTATCTGGAGGGAAGGATGAGTGGATTCTATATGTGTAAATAAGAATGCGACAAAATGTTTTGTGTCTCAATAATAGGACACGTTCCATGTGACCAAGATGTCCAAGTTTTTATGTTGAAGGAAGACTTTTGTTAGCCCTAGGGTAAGCCAATGTTGCCAACAAAGCACAAGTCTCTCGAGTCAAATATCTTAGGTCCTTGACCTCCTCCTTTAAACCCAGTGCAAAATTATCACCACAAAAATCTAGAACTTTTTCCCTTCCTTCTCTATCGACATTCCTATGTTTGAAATTGTTTTGGTACTCTTGAGAATTTAACATTTGGACTTTATTCTTTGTGCATTCAGGCACTTACACGTAGGTGAGGGTATTTGAAATATATTTGGCACTTGTATGCTCTACCTAAGACACACAGATGAATTGACTAAAAATCTTTCCTCGACACATGGGCGCTCTTGAAATCACTTAGCATCCAGGAGTTTACACCAAGTTCCCATGTCAGTACTCTTCAACGTTTGACAACAGACTTTAGGCCAATCCTTGTTTAACATTTGGATGGGCATCCTTGTTTTATAGTGGGTGATATCCCACATGCATGGGAAAAGGGACTCCTTTATGATAGATATACATGAGTGCATTCAAGGTTTCTTGATGTGTTTTGCATATGTTACACTCCATGTTTGGGCGCTACACTTGTGACTTGGTATTGGATTGGAAACCTTGGTCCTTGGTGCTTGTTGTGTATGATTGGCTCTTGGTCTCGGGTGATTTATTGATGACATGTGGAGTCAAATTGGAGATTGTCCTTAAAGGCCAATATTTTTTTCATAAAACGTTTAAAAACCCCAATACTTTTAATAAAAACATTTGAAGCCTGCATATAGCCCAGGAACCAAAATTTCAATTGTTTTCCAAAAAATCATAAAGCATTTGTAGATGCTAACACTAGGCTTCTAGAAATTTATTAGGTTAAATATCAAATCATAGCATGCACTACTGAAATGCATGTTACAGAAAGGAAATGCATTCGGTAGTGTCTCTACAACCAAATATGATATATTGGCCAAAGGTGAAAATTTTAACACTGTTTCCAACTGGGGATGGTTTCCTCCCTACGAGGCACCAAGAATATGCATACCACTGCCTTCTTTCAATTATATAGAGTTATGAATGCTACAACCTACTTTGAAACTACACTCACAAACCAAAATTGCTCCTTCCATCCAAAATAAACCATACTAATGATTTTCTTTCCATTGGGATATGGAGTCTTATTCATTTATCTATTTCACACCAAATCAAACTGAATCTAAAAAATAAATTCTCGGATTGTGAGCTTATTCAACACACCTACTACTCCTAACTAGTTTAATTTAACTTGATCATGTGTAAGCGAATTCCCAATGCATCTAAGCAAGCAATTGACTTATGAAATGATTTTCTTGTTCACAATTTTGTGAAAAAGGAACAAAAATAAAATGATATTTGCAGCAAAGATCCCATGAGAAATTTGTACTTAAATCTAAAATTAGTTTGCATGTTGAAAGCTACAACATTTAGGACCCCCTGAAGAAAGGAATCCATCCAAACAACCACTGGATCGTAGATAATATTATAGAATTATGCTTGATTCAGAAGATAATGTTGCTCATATGTAAAATATGCTTCATTATTCAAGTTGCACTCCACTTGTCCTCCTTGAAACAACTCATAAACATCATATGCCTTAATACAATCAAGGGAAGAAAGACCATCTTGAATCTATTGATAAGTGTCTTGAGCATAAATGTCTTTAGGAACGTTTAAAACAACAAAATTATCATGAAAATATGAAGGGAACAATTTTCTTGCATCAATTTCAAAAGAATAAATAATATCCTCAATGAAATATTCATTATATGTAATTGTCTCCTCATGCATCTGACCATAGTTGAGATGATGAATCTTGTGTCTAGAGAAATGATGCATCAATGAAAACTCTTTGCAACATTCATCATAAAGGGAATCAACTGCATACATTCCTTTATAATAAGAATTAAATATAACATTAAATTCCTTCAACGAAGAAATTCTAGATGGAGGTAAAGATCTACAGGATTCTCGCGATTTTCCTTCTAATGAATACCTCAACATATTTATTAAAACATCTTCATTAATAATATCCATCTTATGCATGCACTCATGAAAATCCAACAAATGCTCAGCATGGACTTCCCAATATTCTCCCTTAAACCTCAGAAGACAACTTTCCCATTCATCCCTTTCAGGCATAGAATTCGGAAAGCCAAGTACATTTGAAAAATAAAAACTTGCATACCTTTGAGCCAAAATGGCATCCATTGCTTTTGAAATTATGGATCAATGGAGTTTCTTGTGAATTATTCAACCATGGAATCGTCAGGTGAATGATCTGTAGCATGAATGTGTCTGGATTTTGTTCACCATAAAAAACCAGATATGATCATTATCGTTCTCCCAAGGAAAATCTTAAATTTCATCCCTGGAAAAAATGCAAAAAGATTTTATCCCTAAAGTTTGCACTAGACTACAATAGGGAAAAGTGAGGGAACCTTAGTTATTTCCATAGTTCTTTGGTTGGAATAATGGATCAGGTAGACGAGGTTGAGAAGATGAAAAGGCGGGGAATTGGATTAATAATAACTATAGATCGGTGATGAAAGTCATTGGGCATGGAGTCTCTGTCATATTTCATGGACCTGAGACAATTAAACTAGTTATCATATGTGCATGATAAAGCATATATAGGTAGAAGAATAAGGAGAAAAAATAATTAAAACACACACTTCATTAGCAGCTTAGATTTGCATAATCCATAAGAAGAATCTCCATAAACAAAAAGGTTTTTCGTTAATGAAGATAAATTATATGAAAGAACTTCATAGAAACAGAGTAATCACACTAAGAGATTAATGTACATGAAATATGTAGTGTATCATTTCTATCCAAATAAGAGGAAAAATAAAAAATAAGACACAATAGAAGATACAGACTAATAAACAAGGTTCTCATAGATCTCTTATGTTGAAATACAAAAATGAAAGCTATCCTCGAGCTTATAATTGAGAACACATTGTCTTTTGCCCCAAAGTCCCTCTCTTGGGCGTCTTGATCCGCCCCTTTTTTTGCTATGTTCATATTGTCTTTTATAGATACATGATACATTACAAAACATAAAACAAGATCCCAAATTAGTGAATTGAGTCCTTGTCCAGAATACCTTAGATAGATATCAAAATTATCAGATCTCTCAAAATAGAAACAAAATCTGAAATATGGTTTGACATCCACATTTTAAGGAGGACATTGGATTTGCTTCTATCACATAGCATACTTTTAGGGAGAATTGACCATCAGTTTTGATATCTCCAAGATATGTTGAGTCTCGTTCAATTATGTTTCTCTGCAATTGCAAAAACATTGATGAGCTCTAACCCTGATTGCATCACTACAAGATTTCAAAACTGTTTGAAACTACTACCAAGGTAACACCACATCTTCAAAACCACACTTTTCCGAGGATCACCTTCCAATATCTCTAAGTTCTTAGGAGATGAAACTAGTACTACTTTACTATGAAATGTATTGGACTTCCTCTCCAAGCATCTGGAGCTTATCATCAACCTTACTATGTTCAACAATTTCTTTACTAGGTTCTCCTTTTGTTGGTTCTGGATCATATTTTCATCGGTGCGATATCCATAATACCTTCGACCAGATGTATAATTAATTGATGATGGTGAGTTATTCAGGTGAGAGCTACCAACCCAAATACATAGTCTTCCTCTAACTTTGACTCTCCTTGACATTGAAAAGATCGATTTGTTGATACATTAGTTATAACATTCATAGTCTTCAAAGTCATTAGTTCTCTGAACTGGCACCCAGTGCCTAACAATAATAAACTCTTGATATGTTGTTTTTTCTCTTTTTCACTAGATGTTTTAGACAAAGCAGTTTCAAAATCACTAAAAGAATCTGGTGTAACAAAGGGCAGCGACAAAAGTACTTGTCTTGGAGCAGAATGTCTATTGGAAAGGTGAACGAAAATCTCACAACAAAGGATGACAAGATCTACATGGATCATTGCATTTTCTTCCAAAGTTAAACCTTTAATAACTACTTTAAATAAATCATTTTCCATAAATTATTGGAGATCTAAATTGTTTGTTGAAACTGCAAATAGGACAACAGATCCACAGAAGATAACAACTTTTGAAACCACTTTTCTATCAAGCCATGTGAATGATTCTACACTTATCTAGAGGGAAGGACAAGAAAAGTATGTATGTTTAAATAAGAATCTTATTAAGGACTCTGAAAAAATGTTTTTTGTGTCAATAATAGGACATGATTCCATGCGAGCAAGATGTCCAAGTTTTTTTATCGAAGGAATAATTTTGTTAGCCCCAAGGGAAGCCAATATTGCCAAAAAAGGACAAGTATCTCCAGTCAAATCTCTTAGGAGTTTTTCTTCCATGACCTCTTCCTTTAAACCCAGTGAAAAATTATTACCACAAGAATCTAGAACCTTTTCTCTTCCCTCTCTATCGACATTCATTTGTGTGAAATTCTTTTGGTACTCTTGAGAATTTAGCATTTGGAATTTATTCTTTGTGCATTCGAGCACTTACACGTAAGTGAGGGTATTTGAAAGATCTTTGGCAGTTGGATGCTCTACCTCAAACACTTGGATGAAGAGACAATTGACTAAAACCTTCCCTCAACACCTGGGTGCTCTTCAAATCACTTAGCATCTGGGAGTTTACACAAAGTTCCCATGATGGTACTCTTCATCATTTGACAACATATGTTGCACGAAATTAAAAGTATTCAGCACTCCTCGATGTATCGTGACAAGGGACTAATCTCCTCTCGTGGATCCTTGAAATCTGGCAGTGGTGAGTTTACCAATCACCCGCAGGTTTTGGTGTAACGACAGTTGTACTACCAACAAATGGTATCAGAGCTAGAGGTCACGAGTTCGATACACACTCGGTTCGTGCTGAGGGGGAGATTGTTGCACGAAATTGCAAGTAGTCAGTGCTCCCTAGTGTATCGTGACAAGGGACTAATCGCCTCGTGTGGATCCTTGAAATCTGGCGGTGGTGAGTTTACCAATCACCTGCAGGTTTTGGTGTAACAATAGTCGTATTACCAACAAATGGTATCAGAGCTAGAGGTCATGAGTTTTATACGCACTTATCTCACGCTGAGGGGGATATTGTTGCATGAAATTTCAAGTAGTCAACGCTCCCTAGTGTATCGTGACAAGGGACTAATCGCCTCTCGTGGATCCTTGAAATTTGGCGGTGGTGAGTTTACCAATCACCTACAGGTTTTGGTGTAACAGAAGTCGTACTACCAACAACAAACTCTTAGGCCTACTCTTGTTTAACATTTGGATGGAAATCCTTATTGTGTAGTGGGTGATATCCCACATGCATGGGAAATGAGACTCCTATATGATTTATATACATGAGTGCATTCAAGGTTTTCTGACGCATTTTTCACATGTTACACTCCATGACATGGGCGCTCCATGTGTGGGTGCTACACTTGTGACTTTCCATCTGATTGGTAACCTTGGTCCTTGGTGCCTATGGTGTATGCTTGGCTCTTGGTCTCGGGTGCTTGATGACACATGGATTCAAATTGGATATTGGACTTAAAGGCCAATAGTGTTTTCATAAAAACATTTAAAAACCCCAATATGTTTAACAAAAAACATTAGGAGCCTGCATATAGCCCTAGAACCAAAATTTCAATTTTTTTACAAAAAATCATAAAATGTTTGTAGATGCTAACACTAGGCTTCTAGCAATTTATTAGGTTAAATATAAAATCATAGCATTCACTACCAAAATGCATGCTATAAAAAGGCAATTCTTTTGGTAGCGCCTCTGCAACCAAATTTGATATCTTGGCCAAAGGTGAAAATTTTAACACTGCATATTTAAGTACTAACAGATACATTCAAGTCTTGTCCAGTTTTGACATTTATTTTATAGATCATTTTGATTAGATTGGTTTGTGTACCTTTCTATATTTTTGTTTTCCTTTTTTTTCAAATTTGTTTGATTGTCATGATTTGTTGATGATTATTTTAGCATTTGCAAGTTTTCAAAGTTTCCTTTTTCCTGTTGTTATTTTTATTGAATTTTGGAAAGGGGTTAATAATAATCGACAAAGAAATTATAACATTTGGGTTGTGCTTAAATATTTTTTGATGACCTAAAGTATCACACTTAATCATCAATACAAAGTTCTATGACTTATGGGAAAAAATTCTATATTTTTTGTGGAACTCCAATTTTACCATGGATTCATATATATAACACTAGCACACTTAACTTTAGGTCTCTTACATAAATATTCTTTGAGCTCCAATCACCTCGCATTAAAATATCTTGTATCTAAAATTATTGATTGAAGGAAGACCTTAGTCTTATATTTGAAAGTGAGTAGATTTCCAAGTAAATCTAAGAAACTCTCATATCACCCCGCTTCCCTAAACACCTAATTGCAAATGCGATACATATATACAAATTCATTAAGGGTGTAACATAATAAAAGGGAAGTTGAAAGAACTTTGCAATGTGGGAAGTACAAGTAAACTTGTTGGGGCTATAGACGCTATAGAACCATACTTGTATGTTACTAAGGCATCTTCATCAAGGCTATAGAACCTCGTGGGCAATGAAGCAATGTCGGGTTAAAGAGAGATGAGAAACACACATAGGAAATTGTTTACTCACTCAAAGTTAAGGCCATAGGTCATGCCTTGTATCAATTATTTGTAGATTGAAAGATAAGAAAAATGAACCTCATAAATTGGCTCGAAGTGGTAGTCTGTCAATCACCTAGTATATGTGTTTAGTGTAAATATATTTTTAATTCATACACATATGGTGGTACCTGTGATTGATAAATCTATCTTTATGTTCATTAAGCTTATTTTTAACATTGGGTGGGAATAATTCATTTAGGTAATGTTAGACAAAGATAACTGCTTTGCCCAATGTGTCTCCATTTTTTGAGGCCTCAACAATTCCCCTTAAAGTTTAAAAAAAATAAAGGCTCCCCCATTAAAATTTTGAAAACAAATTGTCTATAGTTGCATTTGATTTCATTTTGCTTGATTTGAAGGAATGGTTTGATAGTTTTTCTTGTCTTCATAGTGGTTTTCACACTTCTTATCATCAATTCTTTTTGGTTTATCTTTATATCATGATGTTTTGGTGATGTAATGTTGTCATAACAAAATGATTAGTGAAATTCTATTATCTATCTCAATGATTATGATTTCAATGATGGGATTGTTGCATCATGAATGTAAGTTGTTTTGTCCCATTTTCTCACATGAATCATAATTGCGCTTTTTGAGTCTTTTGATTTGTAAACATGATGTGCATGCTCATATGAACTTATTCAAATTAAATCCATGCTTCGATTTTCTTGTAATTGGATTATCATGACGTTTCGTCGGTTTTATCAAGGTTCAATATTCGATGCATTATTGAACTAATTGGGCATTTGGCGGATCGAAATAATTTAACCAAGAGTTAAATTTTAAGATGGTCGATATGTGCCTAAGAAGATGGTTGACCTGCACCTAAGTTTTGTTCTTTTAGTTTTATTTAGTTAGATTGTATAGTTTTAATTTAAGTTTTAGCTTTTCTTTTTAGTTTAGTTTTTTAATTTTAATTTTATTTTAAGTAGTGTTTTATTATTATATTTTAATTAGTTTCGTATAAATTTTAATTCTAAAAATAGTTTGTGGTTTAGATTGTAGGGAAAATGGAATAGGTGATGCCTAAACTCAAGGAGAAGGAAAACAAACTCATGCACCTATAAAAGAAGAATGAGATAAAGCTTGAGGGAAAGGGGCGGGACTTGGGGAATGGATATGGCATGAGAAATCGAGAGGTGACCTAGTGGATTCCTCTTACCAGGAAACTTTTAGTTTTTATTTTCTACAATAAATCATAAAATAAGAGGAGCCTCAGTATTTTTACCAAGTTTTATTCATCTATTAAGACTTCTCTTAAGGTTGGAAATTGGAGAATCAAACTTTTATTCTTATCAGTTTGAATCAAATTTGGAATCCTTTAAACAAGTTCATCTGTGAATAAATGTGAAACTTCAAATGATTTCATTCTTATTAATTATTTGTAGATTCTATTGTTTTAAATCTTATGTGCATTTTTCCCTCAGTCTTTGAACTTGGAAGAAGATTGCATTTCAAATAGAATATATACTAATTATCATTAAAGATTATTCTTATGATTAATGATGATCAGTATATTTGTGTATACAATTGATCTGCTTGAATAATTCCTTCTAAAAGATTAATCAATTATCTACTTTTATTTGATGCGCTAGTTTTGTTATCATTCTAAAGTGTGGATATAATTGTTTCCATCTATTTCTTGTAGTAATAGTTATTGTACTTAATTATTATTCAGATTAAGAATTCCTTCTGAAATCTAAAGAATCAACTTTTTCATATACACATAATTAAAATTTGCTCTCAATTGAGATAGGTTAGTAGTTAGGATTTATTTTCTGCAAGTATAGAATCATTTAGATCAAAGCTTAAATGATTAAGTCTCTTTTCGAAAAGAAAACTTGTTAAGTTGCAAATCGATCCCACTGAATTGGTTGGAAACTAACATCCAAAAAAACAAGTCTAATTGGGACTTGTGATCGAGTAGTTATCCCTTGTTGCACAAAGCTATAATACAATCCTATGATAAAAGGATAAGTGATGTGTGATCCCAATATGAATATAAATACAATGAGTCAAATGTATTTCTAATAAATACATTGAATCCTTCTCAATTTTTTGGATACTCGTAAAATCACATCTTGATAAAATCCTATACGAGATGACAAAAGAAAGATACTTGGCTTATGAACGGTCTGCTACTTTTTTTTAAGATGCTTCATCATATCAAAGAGAAACATGACTGCATTATAATTTTCAATAACATTGACTTTATTGTAATACACAAAGATCGATAATGTTATAAAAATTTTCGCATGTATATTGTAATTTTCAATACAATTTCAACTAAGTTTTTGGCTAATAAATTTAGGTGATTTTAGATTTTTTAAATAATGGAATTGACCATGATCATGATCATGTACAATTTTTTTCTTTATTTCTTTTGATCTGATTCTTAGATTGTAAGGATTTGATTTTCTAGTACATCACTTTTGTGAATTTGTGTTCTTAGATCAATTATTTTTAATTTCAATCATCTCATATAAGCCAACAAAACATGGAATTATTTATGGATTTTTATTTTCCTATATGTATTAATATGAGAGAATAAATATTATATGTAATATTTGAAATAAAAATCCATATAAATAAACATACATTTCTTATAAGGTTTTGATAATACTTGTAGCAGCATGGGACAACCTACTATCATGTTTGTTACAATGAAATTTCATAATTGTTTCCTATTAAAAACAACAAACTATTTAACAACACAACTTATCCTTTAAAGAATTACTAATATAAAAATTCTTAATAAATTTTATGAATATAAGAAAAATGGTAGCAATAAACCACAATACCAACCCATCTCCAATCTCCCTGAGAATTCCACTTCCTAGTGCAAACCAAGTCTTCTACAACTAGATATGTAATATTTGAAATAAACAATTATGTAAATAAAGATGCATTTCTTACAACAACAAAAAACTTAGAATTACATGATAATAAGTGCTAAGTGAATTATTAATATTCATACGATATGGGTCATAGATGAATGTCTTTGAGTTTTTTTAATTGTAAGGCATTTGAATTATGAGTCCACAACCATCTATAATTTGTAATAAAAAGTCAATAATTTGTAATTTCAACAAATAAAGTTAGTTTTTTACTTTTATTTCCCTATATGCATTAGTGTGAGTGCATAAATGTGAAGTGTACTAATATAAATAAATCTCCATGTAAATAAAGATGAGTTTCTTACTAAAAAAAATAGAGTTAATTGATAATCAGCGATAAGTGAACTATTTAGGCTCATGGGAGATGGACCATAGATGAATATTTTGAATAGACAATGATTTAATAGAAGTAATAAAAATAATTCTAATTGAGAAAATGGCTTTGTAGAATGATTTTCCTAATTTTAATTTAATTTATTAAATATTTACAAAAAACCGATGTGTCGAGTCATAAGATGACATTTTTGGGGTCCAAAATTTCATAATGAAGTTATAGCCTCTAAATGCTATTGTACACATCAATATATTTCCAATAATGCAAGTATCACCTCAATCAATGTTGGTATGAGGAATTTATATATCCTACAAGTCAACCTATATTATTGACCACCTTGATACCAAACAGATGCCACATTAGCTCCCAACACTCACACATGTGGAGCTAGTCATATGTGGACTTTCAAGAATAATATAGAGGGTCCAAAACCCTAAACCTAATTTGGATTTGAGGCATGCAAAACCCCTAAACTTAACCCAAGACAACCATATTGAGAAATTGTTAAATAGTGTGTCACTGGGAAAGGAAGGATTTCCATTATTTTTTTATTGACTAGTATTCCATATTTGAGAAAAGAAAGGGAGTGGGATATTGGAGAAAAACAAAAGAAGTAGAAGATCATATAGTAGTGGTATATTCCATGGTGTCCATGGAAACTCCATAGTGAGTTCACTTTATTTGTATTTGCATTTCATAACTAATAATAAAATAACAAGGCATAGTCCTCACCTTCTAGTTGGTATTTTCTCATACTTGTTTTTGCCAAGGTACATCTTGTGTTCATTGTGTGGATGGTGTGGTATTTGTTAGCTTATTTTTATTTTAGTTTCAACTTATTTCAATGTTATTTTTCACTAAGATAGTAATATTAAATATGAATCTATTAAAACATTGCATAATAAGAGTTTTCGTAAACTTGTAGTTGTATATTGTGACAAAATGTTCCAATGGAATATATATGGTAGTTTACAAATTAGAAAAGAAATACAACTAGCTAGAATAGTGGTAGCTTATCTTTGAAGATATATGTGTTAGCTATGATCATTAGTAAGAAGTCCATTGCAAGATGTTGAAACTACCTTTTAACATAAAGTATAAAACTCTAAGAGGAAAAAACCCTAACCCTTGAATATGAGGTGGAAAAAGGAATGAAAAACCTGAGGATCCTAGTTGATATGTCAACTTCTTGTAGCCACAAATTTTGCACACAAACTCTATTTGGGGTGTTTATTGTACTATTACATTATTCCATGATCTATGTGTTTGGAGAGTGGAGATTTGTAACATCCTAGTTTGACCCTCTTGAATATTGTAAGTATTTGATTTTTGCAGTTAATAAAGAAAAAGACCAAAATAGACAAAGAAAGAGAACCTAAAGGGGATATGATACTACAATAGTGGAAAGGTGAGGGGGTCTTATGGGGTTTATGCCTAAAAACATATACCTTATGTTACCTTGAACCTTCACTCATTTAAAAATATGATTTTTCAAATTTAAAAGAGGTTAAAAGGAGTGGACGAAACAAATTCATCAATCTAAGACATCATTTCCTAAAAACTAGCAAATTTTCTCCCCTACATTCTTGGAACTATGAAACAAGTTGCGTTGGAATTATCTTGCTATCATGAATGCATAGGAAATTAAAATGGTAAGGAAGAGGCTATTGGGAAAAAGGGAGAAGGAGAGTTTTATAGGGTTAGAGAGAAGAAAAAGAGATCCAATTCCATGATAGAACATACTAGCCATGAATAAGATTTTAGACATAGAAAAAGTGCCAAGAAACCAAAGGGATTATGCATAAATTTGAGATATTATCCTGTAAATTTTTATGCACATAATGAAGAGAAGTGTAGGGAGAAATTTCTGAGGTATTATGAAGAAGAGAAGGAAATTCTCCTTGTGTTGTGCGGGGCAGGTAATATGGGTGCCTAAGAGATGATTTTTCCTCAATAATATTATCAATGAAAATCACTTGGTTTGGACCCATTTAGTTTTAAATTCATTTTTTTGTTTTCCTACTTCACCCTCATGGTATCATAGCCTAGCTAGAGGGTGGTTTCCACAATGGACTATCTATGGTTGGGTGGAAATTGATCACTCGACTGATTGTTTGGTCTACTAAATTTTGAATAGATAAGTTCATCCTACTATTAATTGAGATAATATGTTGTTTTATGATGTGGTATTATGTCTTGAATGCTGAAAAATGAATTCTACATGTTTATTGTTTGATGTAACAAATAATCTCTTCTATGTATTCCAAAATAATTCCTATAACGAAAATTAATAGGACTAATTATAGATTTATAGAATTTATGATTGGTGAGGGTATTATAGAACCCAATGTCTATGGATATTGATGAATTAATGAAAACCTGGTGACTAGGCTATCAAAAAATCATAGAAGCTACACATAACATTTTTTCTATGCAATATTGAAGCTCATGTTGAACTAACTAGTTCTTCATTTCATATGAAACCATATTAATTTCCTTAAGCATATCTCATAAAATTTTGCTAGAAAACAATGGCTTCCCTTACACATAGAATCCAAAGAGGTTTATCACATTGCAACACACAGACAAAGTGATTAGCTTATTTTCCATAGGAGTCAAATTCTCTTGAATGTATTGCAATGAAAAATGGATTATTTGGCCATGGAACCAGTCACGTTTGTCACTTTGAAATACATACATATTTTTCTAGTGCCATAATGTTGTAACCTAGTAAACAAGGAGGTATTTAATACAATATCTACAAGGACATTTCCAAGGACAAAAAGCGATTGTTCCTTAATTTGGAGAAGGAATACTATGTAAAGAAGGAATGCTATCAAAGTAGGAAAAATGAGTCTAATCAAAGTCTAGGGTCTAACATGTTTCCTTTGAAAAAAGGAAATGTGTTGAGTTATATATATTTTTCTAGTTCAAGTTGGTTCTCAATGATACCTCATGATCCTAGAACTAAACCCGAATATGTCAATCAAGTCACAAAGAACATGTATTTTATTCAGACAGATGATTATGCTACCAATGAAGTTTCTCTAGATGATGTGGTAAATATTTTCATTGTGGCAATCAACCCTAATTACTTTCTCCTATGGAAAAATAAACCTCAATGAGAAATAATAGGATCTATTTTTGTCATTCATGGTCAAAGAATCTTGAAAAATGCTCATGTCATAGTAGATCACACTTTTGTACTCGTCTATAATAATGGTTCTCTAACTAAACATAGAGAACATGTCCTAGTTGTTGGACATGAATGTGACCTTGCTCTCTTTTTTGTTGAAAGTGAGGAATTCTGGGAAGGAATGTATTTTCTTGTATTTGGAAACATTCCCTATCTCTAGGAGGATGTAACTATTGTTGATTATCCTCAAGGTGGAAACAATATCTTTGTGACTAGGGGAGTTGTCTCAAAGGTAGAACTGATGCAATATGTGCATGGGGATTCTCATATTATGGTGCTACAAATCGATGCAACTATCAAACTAGGTAACACTGGAGGCTTGGACATCATGATTTAGAAGGTTGTTGGTGTAGCTTTACAAAATATGTCTAGGGTGGAAAACATAGGATGAATAAGTGCAAGAAAAATTATTTGAGATATCGGGTGGTGCAGTTGGTTCTCAGAATTAAACTCTATTGGATTGAAAAATATTATTAAAACTAAAATTCATATCATAGACCCATCCTAGTGCACTTATATAATCTTATTTGAATGAGATTCCAAAACTTGAGAGCACTTGTAGAATCTTATTTGGAGAGAGAGAGAGAGAGAGAGAGAGAGAGATGGTTAAGATTGAGAACCCTTCACTATGGATTAGACATTAACTCAAACATGTATCTACCAGGATCCAATAGGGAGGATTTTTCAAAAGATTGTGTATCTAGATATTTGATTGGAAAACAGAGGATTAATTGCATGTTTTTTAATTGAAGCAACACAAAATTATGCTTGGAGGTTTGTTACAACATTGTAGGGATTTTTCAACTACCAAAAATGCATGGGAAATGCCAAAAAAATGTGATGAAATTTTAGGACCTACAAAACTATAGTAGAACTACCAAGATGTGGAACCATTTTGAGTCAATGGAAAAGGTGGGTGGCCATTGGTATAAACTTGGGTTAGTCACACCC
>ML777327.1:1270851-1315531 GCA_009831015.1 Picea engelmannii | reverse complement strand
ATATATATATATATATATATATATATATATATATATATATATATATATATATATATATATATATATATATATATATATTCAAGCCTGTTTAAAATGTCATATGATAACATCTATATACAACAATTGGTGAAGATATGTAACTCTTCCCCCGGTGGCATTACAATTATTATTGAGAATAATTAATTATTAGTGATTGAGGTATATTAGTAATTACAAGTCATCCCTTTCTAAAATACTTCATCCTCTAAGTATTGGTAATAATGAGTGCCTCAATCTAAAATATTCATTCTCCCAAGTAGCTTCATCCTCTAACAGGTTACTCCACTTGATAAGGTACTCATTAATACTTTTGGAATGAAGGATTTTGGTTTGGTCTTCTAAGATGCATCTGGGTTCCAGTACTAACTTCCCTTCTTCATCCAGGAGGGGTAGCTCTATCTGTACAAGATTTGATGGACCCAACGTTTTCTTTAAACAAGAGACACATAAAACATCATGAAAATCCCCGTGTTCGGTATGTCTAAGGCATAGGCTACTTGGACTACCCTCTTTCGAATTCGATAAGGACCATAAAACTTGAGTGCGAGTTTATGTTTTTTGATATTTTTTGAGAGTGTTATGTTTGTATGGTTGGAGTCAAACGAACAACTAGTCTCCAAACTCAAATTCATGATCAATTATTTTTCAGGTTGGCTTGTCACTTGATTAGATTCCATGCTTGTTCGAGATGAGTTTTGAGAACATATAGTATTTCATTAGAAGTATCTAGGTAATTTTTCACAACAGGGGCCTTGAAATTAGAGACAACATGTTCCTTTATTATTGTTGGAGAATAACCATATAGATCCTCAAAGGGGGTCATTTTTTTTGTGTGTGATATTTGGTGTTATACCACAATTATTTCATATGTACCCAATTGTGCCATTGTGACTGATGTTCAATCACAAAATTACTTAGATTCCCTTCGAGGAATTTATCTACCACTTCAGTTTGTCTGTCATTTTGAGGATGGTATGAAGTTCTCATGGTTAAAGTGGTCCCAACTTGGCGGAAAAATTCCTTCTAAAAGTTGTTGGTAAACTTGGGATCCCTATCACTTACAATAACATTGGGGAACCCATGGAGCTTATAGATATTTTTTTACATAACTATCAACTATTTGACTAGATTTAGCTTTAAATGATATGCTAATTAAATGAGCATATTTGGTTAATCAGTCTATGACTACAAATATGCTATATTTCCCATCCTAGGTGGGAAGACTTGTGATAAAATCCAAATATACTTCTTCCCATTACTGATTTAGAATATGAAGGGCTTGAAGGAGACCTAGAGGAGTGAATGCTTCAAACTTCTAGCATTTACAAGTGTCACACTTAGCCACATACTTTTGGATATCAGTCCTCGTTCCTTTACAAAATAAGGATTTTTGTATATTGTAGTATGCTTTGAAAAACGACACATGGCCTACATTCATAGAATCATGATTCTCTTTCAAGATTTGATTTTTGAATTTGGAAGATTTGGGTGAAAATATTATTCCTTTGTACCAAAGTATGTCATTCTCCTAGATAAATTATGTCCATTGTTTCCTACAACCTCCTCAATTATCTTCCTTATCTCTAGAATTTTCACATACTCAGTTCGAAAATATGAGATCCATTTGGGAATGACTATTGAAATAGAATATAGTGTAGCATGTCCCCCATCTTCTCTAGATAAGCCATTAGCAACTAGATTTTGTTTTTCCTTCTTGTAGAAATTTCAAAGTCAAAAACTTGAATTTCCACAATCTTAATTGGGTCTACCTTGATTCCTTTGGCTGATACTATGTGGCCAATTTTTTTTATCTCCACTCTTCCAAAAATGCATTTTAATTTGTTTGCATAAAATTTGTTTCATTTAACAACTTCAACACTGTCTCTATGTGCTTGAGGTGTAAGCTCCAAATTTTATTGCACACAATTATATCATCAAAGAAAAAAATCACAAAATTTTGCAGGTATGGTCGAAATAATTCATCCATCACTGCTTGGAAAGTACAAGGAGAATCGGATAGTCCAAAAGGCATGATACATAATTTATGTAAACCTTCATGGGGATAGGAAGAATTTTTGGGAATGTATTCTTCTTGGATTCTTATCTAGTAATACCTTGATTTTAGATCAATCTTGGAAAAATACTTACCATCATGGAGCTCATCCAATAGATCACCCACAAATGGAATAGGGTTTAATGCTCAGTAATTGATACATAGTCTATAGGAACCATATTTTTTTCTTACATGTATGACCAGAGCTAAAATGGGATCTTACTTTGGGTTATAACTCCATGATCCATTCATTCTTGAACCAAGTGTTCAATTTATGTTTTGTGTATGTAATATTTCCTATAAGATTTCCTTCTAACTGGGGTTGGCCTGCGAATTAATTCTATGATGTGATCTCTATAATGTGTTGGAGGAAGGCCATGAGGGAGGTCTTGAAAAATGGTACTATATTTCCCAAGAATATCCTCTAGTCCTTTTGGGTCATCCATATTGTTAAAGGCTCCCTCCATTGAATGACAGTGTAAGAGATAACCTTGGGATCCTTTCTTAATCATCTTCTCCATTTTGTTGGATGAGACAAATTGGGGAAAAGAGATTTTGATCCCAAAAAAAATGTATTTTATTCCTTTTTCAAAAAATCTTAGGAATTACTTTTGTAAGTTAATACCCATTGTACCAATGGTGGCCAACCATTGGGCTCTTAATACCATGTCAATTTTTTTATAACCCTAAATTTCTCCAAACATGCATACCTGGCACTTGGCCCTCTTACTTGTTATTTTTCCCAAGCCATCACTAAGTTGCTCTTATTAAAAAGTCATTTTTTGAAGATGTACGTGCCTTGCACCATTAATGCCTACATACACACACATGTTGCACCACTACAGCTCACATACGTATGCTAGTTCCACCATTACAACCCACTTATACTTGCAAAAGCTGCAAAAATTAAAAAGTTGCAAAGAATTCATTGAGATTATGGGCTATTGGGTAGTTTCCCAACTAATCCATCGCCTATAGCCCGTCACCCAATCGAATAACCATATTTTTGTCATATAAAAGGAGATGTTGGGGTCTCATTCCTAAGATTAGAATAAGAACAGTGAAACTTTTCCGGTTTCACATCCCCTCCTTGTCCCAAGCATTTGCAGCCTTGTTGTGAGAATTGCATCAGAATTCCCCATTTTTCCCTTTTTCCTCCATCATAAGCCCATTTCATTTCCCAAGAATAAGGTTGAGAGGAGAAATATACACGGAGGTATACTTAGATCTTGGTGAAGAGGAGCCTGGACTAGGTTCGTGGAGTAGTATTTGGCACTGGTTGTAAGTAATCATTGTATTATCAATAAAAGAAGTACTTTTCCTGTCCCATAACATGATGTGTCTAATGTTTGCATTTGTTTTATTTTTTTATTATAACATATAACCTGTATTTATGTATGAAATGTATGCTTGTAGTTCCCTGTTTATCTGTCTTTGAATGCAGGCCAGCCTTGGGAGGAGGTTTGCAGTCAGCGGAGCCCTCAAGCACGAGAGGATCTACACTGGACGTAGAGTAAAGGTATAGTTACCGGATCCTTCTTATTTTACTTTTATTGCATAAGTATTGGGTATGTTTGGGGTAGTTAGAAAACTAGGATACTTTTAGATGGTTGTGATATGCCTACATTGTAAACGTTGGTGTAGCCATAGGGCGGTTTTTCCCGCTAGTCGAATTGGCGACCATACTGGGGAAGCCTCTAGGGTTTTAGGGAATGTTTTGGGTGGTTCATTTGTGTTATACCTTTTGAGTTTCTTTTTGAGTCTGCTAAGTCTTTCAGGGATTTTGGTCACCTATTGGTGCCATACCAGTTCTCCCTTCCCTGTCAATTTGTCTATTTGTTTTCTTTTTTTCAAGAAATAAAGAGGTGTACACAACCTATTGTGGGTCAGCACGCATACATACATGCCCTACTTTATAGACAGCCTGTGTACATGCGCAGGCTGCTTAAGCATTAGTAGCATGCCCGTGTCAAGAAATTTTTCCTTTAAGAAGAGGCACTCAACCTCTTCCCTGATTGAATTTTTACTTCTCAGGGTTTCTTGATTAAGTGCAATGTCTCTGGTTTTTACAGTCGAAGCTTAGGTTAGATGTCAATTTGCTTATCTTTTTAAAGATTTTTTGTGTTTAATTCTGAAGGGGTTTTGGGCGATTCTTTGAGTTTCTTATCAGTTTGTTTGGTGTTTTTAGTGACTCCTTGTGATCTGTAGTGGGCCAGAGGTCAGTTTCAGTCTTTTCTTGTTTTTCACTTTTTCTCCTTTCACTTGCTTAAAAGAAAAAGAAAAAGAATTTATTTCAAGTTTCTTGTTTGAAGCATTAAAAAATAAAAATAAAAATAAATCATTTCTTAGTTCGGTTAAGTGGTTGGGTTAGTTATTTTGCTTGTTAGGAAAAAGAGTTATTTTCTTAATTTCTTTATTTATTGCTTAGAACATTAAGTAGCTCATAGTCGAGCAAAATTTCTTTTTAGGTTTTCCTTTAAAAGATATTAGAAAAATTTGTTTATGAAAAGTTGGTTAAAGAGTTAGTTGCAAATATTTATTGTCACCTAGAAGTAATTTTTCTTCCAGTTTCATTTATTTCTCCTTCTTTGTCTCCCATACACATCACTAGTTTCACTACCATTTTCCCTGAGTTAAAACAATCCATTTAAAATAAACACTAATTAAAATCAACTAGACTTTATGTTTTTAGGGTCAATCGACTAGTTTAGGCTAGAGCCTTAAATTAGGTTGGAGAGGAAACTCTTCAAGGCTTATAAACAAACATTGGAGTTAGATCTAGGGAGTGTAAAAGGTCTAGTAAACGTGAAATTTATCTGGGACCCCCCTCTAACACAGGGGATAAACATGAGGTCGTGTGTGGAAGGGTAGCAGAGATAACCCCTCTAAAGCTGGACCAAGCGTAGTGGGGAATGCATATTGAGGACTTGTCATGGGATATTATTGGTTTCATTTTCCTACGGAGCTTCATGGACCCTGAATTTGTTTGGGATCCTCAGTTTTATTCCAGACCACTTTCTTTTGATACCCTCGGTAGGTTTCGAGCTTGTTACCCTACTCATTGCGGTCCACCCAACTGTCGATTGTACCCACCTGGTGATTTTTCGCAAGCTGGAAACTTGGTTGCCTTTATTCTAGGGACTTACACAGGTGACTGCAAGGGTATACTATGGTACCTAGAGTATATTTTGGGCCACACTTTGTAGAGTATACCTAGAGGGTTCTTCCTTGTTCAAGTTGTACTTGCACTGGTAAGTTGCTCTAGTGTTGGATGGCGTAATTGTTCTTCCAAATAGATAGTGTTTTGCTTGCTTTATCTTCTAGGAACATTTCTAGTGTGTTCTTGTTTTCAAACGTTAGTAAAAGCCTTACTGTGTCGTTGATGTTCTCACAAAGTGGAAGATCAAGAGATTTGTCGGTCACGAAGGCTTCAGGGCCTTCTGCTAGTTACTTTGGAGCCACCACCGCCACTGTTATGGTGAAGAATTTACTAGCAAGGGTCATTTGAAGAGACCGGGCCACAAGAAACTGTGCCCAAGCCAACTCCGAGAGGAGAACACTCGAACCCGGAGGAACCTACTATTTTTTACCTTGGAGTGGAAGCTCTCGGGCCAGCTAACACTCTGATCACTAAATTGTCGGTGTCACTCTTGATACAAGTTGTCCCTCCAAGGGTAGTGCATCATGAGTGTTAGATAGTATTATAAGCAACTATGGAAGCAAATGTTGCTACTTTGTCAGGGAGTCCTCACACTCCCTCAACGAATTCCACCATAGGGGGTATTCCACCTCCTAACTCACCTTCGCTAGTCCATACCACCATGGTCTTGACCACCTCTACTTCGGGAAGCGGTCTGATTTCATCTATGGCAGTGATCACTGCTTCATTCATACAGAGTGCGACAGGCCCTTTATTTTCATATAGGATGCCCAGCTTTGAAACGAACTTTGTCCTTACCTACTCCACCCTACAAACCATGGTTCTGGGGGAAGGGAGTGCAAACGCTCATTTGCAAGGGTCCATGGGTAGTACCTCATCCCCCTATAATGCTATCCCTTATGATGGGGGTCATATACCTCCATACCCCTCGCTTGGGAGTGCTCCCCAACAACCCGTTGGGTCAAACATGAACTACAACTTGTTCAAAGAAGGTAGTATAGGAGATTCTTCCTACACCAAATAGATGGGTTCAATGTCATTCTCTTTGTTTGGCACATTTGGTAATAATTATTTCTCATCAGCTGCCATCTCGGCCAAAGGAAACCCTAGTTTTGGAAAACAAAATCCCATGCAGGGTATTATTCCTACACAGGGGGAAAACACGAGAGTCTTCTCCTCATAAGGACTCTAGAATCTATGGCATGGAGTAGTTTCCTCATCATGGATGTCGACCGATGGTAACCCCTTCCATGGTCAATGGAACCTTGGGCAAGCCTCAATACCTATGCATGTAGGATTGGCAGGGGGCAACCCTTTCCAGAATATTTGGAACACAACACAAGGAGAAATTCCCTCCCATCCCTCAACGTCCAATTACGGAAATCAGTTGATGATGTCCCAACAAGTGTAGTATCCATATGTTGTCCAAGGCCATGGTATTTACCAAAACCCTGGTCAAAAGCCCAACTTTTCCTGGCAACCTAGTGCCAGTCAAACTTCAGGATCCCTTTTTTCTATACATAGTACTTAGCCCAAGCTATTGTTTCTGGAAACATTACATTTTCCAGACTTTTCAAGGTTGTTAAATGACCCAATTTGTCACGATCTACATTGGCCCCCCATGCCGACTAGGTTTCCCTTGGACATTCTGAAGTTTGAAGGTAAACCTGGAGAAGATATAGGTGATCATGTGACCACTTTCCACCTATGGTACTCGTCAAACTCACTGTGAGACGACTCTTCACAGTTGCATCTATTTCAATGCACTCTCAGTGGAGGTGTCGCAAAATGGTACATCAAGCTCGACCACTCAAGATACTCTTACTTTAGTGATTTGGCGATGGTTTTCCTAAACCATTTCCAACTACCTTTGAGATACGATTGTGACACCGAACTGTTGACTAACTTTGAGCAGATGAAGGTTGATCATATCACAGATCACATCCGAGAATGGTGGTGTCGGAAGATCTTGATCAAGGTACATGTCCCACCGACTTTCCTGCTGGAGTGGTTCCTGAAGTCTTTGGTACCTCAGTTATCCAAGGACATTGCAACGTCAGGAGTGTTTTCAGAGGAGGAGGTGATAATGAGAGCACAACAACTTGAAAAAATATACTCTCAGTCTGGTTTACTCTATGAGGTTTTTCCAGACGTGCTGCGGTCCATCCTTGACAAGGCCAGACAAAAGTCTGGACCACATGCCGATGATATCAATTTTCAAATCAATTGAAAAAATTGTCGATACAACAAACAACGGCTAGCCAGACCTCCAGTTTGACTGCTCCTCCTACCTAAACATCGGACGTACACAGTGTGCAGTCGACAAACCCGAAGGCCAACTAGTAGCTTGATGGAAAGAAACAACAACAAAACAAGAAGGTTAAGGGAGATAAGAAACCCAACAACAATGTTGGCAGGGGAAACACATAGAAGAGAAAGTTGAAGTATCCATGTAACCTTTGCACGAAGGACCACTCGACTCACCTATTCCCTCAAATTGTGGAGGCCCAATAGTTATTTTTCATAGCAACAGCCTGTTGTGTTAATGAACCCATTTCCACATGGGAAAAATATGACTCAAGCCTCTTCAAGCATGGATGGGGGTAGTCAGGGACCCCCTCCGTCTTCTAATAATCCCCTGGTCGTGAACGTTTTTATGATGAAAGGTGACTCTTACATAGAAACTAGGGCACACTATTACGGAATGCCAAAAACTGTTGAAAAGGGTAAGGAAGACGTAAGCCCATCTTTTCCTCTCCATATTGAGAAGACGATAGGCGAAAAAATACATGCATCCTGAAAGGGGCATTCAAGAAAGCTTCACATAATTCGAATGCGAGGGCTGCCCAAAATTACTCTGTGGTGGAGTATTTGTCACAAACCCCTTGTGCGATGTCTTCTTTGGAAGTCCTCCAGAGCTTCCCTTCATAGAGAAAGGCTCTGTTTTTTTCTTTGGGATCTGCTGAGACCTATAATATGGGAACGATAATGCTTGATACCACCGGCATGAAACCTCGTCTCCCTTACCACGTGGCATTTCAGATAGTAGTGGCTCACCCCAAGAAATATTTTACTTGGAATATTTTCCATACGATGGTTGATGAGGGTGCCTTGACTTGCGTGATAGCATTGGCATGTTGGAAGGCCATTGGCCAACCTGTTTTGTCTATGTCACCTACTCTTCTTACTGCTTTCGATGGTCGTTCTTTCAGACCACATGGAATCATCCCTTCTTTCCCTGTGTAGTTAGGAGGGAAGACCGTGTGCATCGAAGTTGAAGTGGTTGATGTGCCTCTCGACTACAATATTCTATTGGGAAGGAGTTGGACCTATGCAATGAAATTTGTGGTTGCCACAATTTTTCTAGTCTTGTTGTTTCCACACAAGGTTTGAATCATAACCATTGATCAGTTGTCCTTCTCCAGGCCTGACACTTCATCGGGGGCATCCATGGTCCTTGATGATTGATAACCCTCAACCTGATGCCGTTAATGTAGGGGTGGTTTCGTTCCGAAATTTGATGGGTACTTTCGATTACCCGCCTCCTTCCGACGATTTCAAGCTCATATCGATTGTCCCTGACCAACCTAGGGATGAAATTTTTCAAGTGTCATCGTTTCGAACGACTTACTTTAATGATTCGAGGACTCTTCCTTCCCCATCGGCTTTGATGGAAGGGATAGGGCATCCTGGAATGGCCATGCCCTTGTCCGCTGTAGAATTTGCGTACAGTATTGTCCAGCAAGCGTCGACCAACCCCGATCTGACTCCCACGCAGGATTTTGATCTAGTTCTCTAGCCTATTTGGGCTCAATATTCCCTCACCAATATTGATTATTTAGACTTTGTCCTGACCTCAGATGAGGTGATTCTTGAGGCATTGACTAGTCCAAATAGACCCTGGGATGATCTCCATCACAAATATTGTTTTTTCCTAGAGTTAAGAAAAATAGAGGTAGGTGAATTCGTGTTGACTATGACTGGAGATAGGTCTTGTCCTATTAATCCTCTAGCTACGCACATAGTTTATGTCGATGGTAATATGGAAACTATCAGTGAAACGATACCTATTGACATCCCTAGAACCCATGATGGCGTGGAGAATGTCTTCATCAGAGTGGACTACTCCCCCGAGGAGATTCAGATCTATACGGATTTATTTGAAGAATTCTGCAACATTTTCTCTTGGTCTCATGAGGAAATTCCAGGCATTGATCCAAGAATCGTCGAACATGAGATAACGACTTATTCTAACACCAAGTCATTTCGACAAAAGCTTCATTTGGTGAATCCTTGGAAAGCGGCAGTTATTAAGGCTGAAGTAGAGAAACTTCTCAAAGTTGGTTTCATCTACCCCGTTCAATTGACTCAATGGGTGTCAAATCGCATCTTGATCAACAAAAAGGAGGGTATAATTCACATGTGTATGGAATTAAGTGATTTGAACAAGGCTTGTCCAAAGGATAATTTCCCCACCCCATTCATTGACCAGATTGTCGATAAATGTGTAGGCTATGAGGTCTTTTCTTTCATGGATGTTTTTTTAGGACACAAGAAGATACAGATCAAACCCGAAGACCATCATAAAACAGATTTTATTTGTCTGTGGGGCACATTTTCTTATCGTAAAATGCCTTTTGGCCTAAAGAATGTTGGAGCGAATTTTCAGCGGGCCATGTATTTTTCTTTCCATGACCTTATACATATAGTCGAGGTTTATCTCAACGATTTAGCATCACGATCTCGTAAGAGAGTTGATCATCCCGCACACCTCCGACTAATCTTTGAGCGATGTCGCTACTATCGGATTTTCTTGAATCCTAACAAGTGTAGTTTTTGTGTGACGTCGGGTCATCTTTTAGGTTTCATAGTTTCAACAACAAGGATCATGGTCGATCCTCTGAAGGTTGAGGCGATATTTTAGTTTCCTCCCCTGTGCACAGTCCCTCAGCTTCAAAGCTTACATGGATAAACAAACTTTCTTCGATGTTTTATCGCAAACTATGTCGAGATAACTAAAAGGTTCATGTGTTTATTGAAAAAGGGAGTCCCTTTCTATTGGGATGAAGCCGCTCAATTCTCTTTCGAAGAATTGAAAATCTCCCTTACGTCTGCCCCTCTGCTCCGGCCTCCCAATTATAATAAATATTTGTTATTGTACTTCGCCTCTACAGAGTCGACCATCGGTATGGTCTTGGTTCAAGAGGATTATCTGCTCAAAGAGAATGTGATTTATTACCTGATACGAGGCTTGTTTGGACAGAACTCAATTACTCCCAGGTTGAGAAGCTTGTGTTGGCAGCAATGCATGCTATCCAGTTGTTTTGTCATTATATTCTGCTTCGTAAGACCACTGCCATTGCCATTGTGAATTTGTTTCAATATGTGTTGACACGATGTGTCATCGGTGGAAAGATCAATAGATGGATTGTTATCCTCTTGGAGTTTGAATTGGATTTTGTTTCTACGAAATACAAAAAATTCACTTGTCTTTGCAGAACTTATCTTGAAACTTTCAATCGAATCAGGTGATGTTACGCTGGAAGAATCGCCCATTAAAGGAGATATCTTTATGATTTCATCTTCTGACCCTTAGTATGGAGATATACTATTTTATCTCTAGACTTTGAAGTGCCCTGCCTCTGCTTCTTGCGATGAGCGTCGACATATACACCATCAAGAACGAAACTATCTCATACTCGATGACACTTTGTATCATCAAGGTGTAGATTTGTTCCTTCCTGGGTGCCTCACTCACGAAGAAGTGGAACTCGTTCCTAAGGATTGCCACACTGGAGCATGTGGTGGTCATTTTTCTGGGTTGGAAACAACCCAAAAGATTCTACGAGACAGTTACTTTTGGATGAAGTTAACCAAAGATTGTGTTGAATCGGTCAAGAAGTGCCACCCGTGTTAGATCTTCTCTCGGAAGATGAGGGCACACCATGCTCCCATGTTTCCCATCATTAATTTTGGTCCCTTCACCAAGTGGGGGATTGATTTTACTACATGCCACCTGACTTCAGCCAAGGGGAATCGTTATATCATTGTAGTGATAGACTAATTCACAAAGTGGGTCGAGGCTATGCACACATTTAATAATGATGGCGAGACAATAGCTCTCTTTGTTTGTAACTAGATAATAGCAAAGTTCGGCATCCCGATGGAGATTGTCATTGACCATGGCAGTCACTTTTAGAACAAAATGATGTCTGAGTTAACATCAAATCTTGGGTTGAGGCAACAACATTCATCACCCTACTACCCACAAGCGAATGGTTAGGTGGAGGTTGTGAATAAGTCCCTCAAGACTATTCTGTAGCAAATGATCAATTCTTCCAAGTCAAATTTCCATTTGATGTTGTAATCAACATTATGGTCCTACAAAACATCTGTAAATACTGCCACCAGTTTCACACCTTTTCAACTTGTTTACGGGATGGAAGAAATCTTTCCAATAGAGTGTCAGATCCATCTCTAAAGTTGGAAGTAGAGTTATATCCAAACACTTCACCACTTGAGGAATGCTTATTATATATTGAGCATATCGATGAGCAACACTATGATGCAGCCTTGGCCAACGAGGCTCACAAGAAACGAGTCAAGTGTCAGTATGATTGGTCTGTTCGTCCTCAAATTTTCTCTGAAGGCGACCTTGTCCTGGTCTGCGACCAATATAAGGATTCCCTAGGGGTAGGCAAGCTCAAACCCATGTGGTTCAGACCTTTCATTGTGAAAGAGGTCTTAAAGAAGGGCACTTATCATCTGGTTGAATTTGAGGGAAATGTTTTGGCAGAGCCTAGAAACGAGATATGCCTCAAGAATTATTACTCGTAGGTTGGTTGCCTGGATGACTTCTTGTACATATGTATAGTTCTTATATAGTTATCTTTTTGTCTTTTTGTTTTATGGATGTGTCATTATTTATGTCATATTTTTCATTGTGGCATATGTCAGGTGAATTGAAGGTGTTCTTTGGGTTCGTGGATGGCACTAGCCGACACACTCGGAGGCTTGCTTCTACATCTTGGGTGGTTTTCACGCCTCAAGCCCAGTTGCTATCTTCTGGAGGTATCTGTCTAGGTGACGCCACAAATAATGTCACCGAGTACAGTGCATTGATAGATTTACTTTGTGATGATTTGTCACATAGTATCTCTCACCTCAAGGTCTACTTAGATGCTCAGTTGGTTGTGTCCCAGTTAAATGGGGCTTACCTCATTTATGATCCTACTTTACATTGAAGATTCATTAGGGCATGTCTCTTAGAACATTGCTTTGATTACATTACGTATGTACATGTTCCTAGGAGATTAAATCAAATGACATATATTCTAGCTAATCAAGTATTACATTGGCATATTGCACACATAAAAAGAAGCACACACATACACTTGTACATACATTTCTAAAAATGTGATCCATAAGACATAAAGATGTAAATACATATCTATATATCAAAATATGTCAGTGTACATCGGTGGGCGCAAACACCTCAAAAATATATATCCAGTATACATCATGGGGCTTATGCCCTCAAAAATATACAAAGATTTCCCTCGACACATAAGAGGTCCATCCTATCTAAGCACAAGGCTTTTTGGCCCTTCCATAGTGAATGACAACGTTTTCCAAATGCTGGAAGACTTGGACCCAGGTTCGTGGCACCCCGACTACTTGAGGTTGCACCGATGGTTGGACATCCTCGATCTTGGCCATGGAATTTGCGCAAGTGAGTGCGGTGAGGTTCTTCTCCACCCGTCTCAAGACTCTCTCAGCCTCTCCGACTGGAGGTCCCCCTACTATTGTTGTTGGTCCAACAACTCCTGCTGGTACTACCTCTGGTCAAGGATGTTGCCTGGTCCTCGAAAAGTCTTCCGGACGCATCGGTCCCACATCTGTACATAACAAATACATAGTTGTCAGATACTGTGGTACACATAAAAAATGATATATATATAAATTAATTAAAAATTAAATAACTTTAAAAACAAACGTACCTATCTCTCCTCGCCCCTCTCCAGGATATACGGGCATGTTTGAATCCCTGGAAAAGTTGATTCTGGCATAGGGGTAGTCCTCTATTGTTGGAATCTGTCGTGCCCGCCAGTCAAAAAATGCATCGTTGAATGCCTCTATGGTCCTTCCTCCCCCCTATTGCAGAAGCAATGCTACCCGTCTACACACTGCTGGGAAGAAGGCCAGATGCCCCTGCACCGTTTCTCGTAGACTAGGGATAAGAACCCTCTCAAAGAAGAATGAGCATAGAATGGTACCAAACCCAAAGTTCTTGTTACTCCACACTCAACACTCTATGAGATGCCTCTTGATGCATTCAAGCATGGTCGTGCTCTAGTCAAATACTCATGTGTTTAGATACTGCATCGCCAAATACATGTGCGCCCCAGAGGCATGGTGTAAGATCGCGGATCCAATGATTGGACCAATAAGAAAAACTATCACCTTCAATGATAGGTTGGTAATCTTGTGGATGGGAACCTGAGAACCTATTTTCTTAGTGTCAGCCTCGCAATGCATTCCGATGAGTTTGGCGATGTTGTAGGGCCCAGGGGGAAATGTACGCAAGTTGACTAGTTCCCCTCTCCTCGAGAGGCCAGTCAAGAAGTAAATGTCCTCAATCATTGGAGTTAATGACTGCCCCTTAAGCATAAACTCCTTTGCATCAGGGTGACAATAATCCACTAAGGCATTCAACAGCCTGGGTTGTTCCCTCATGAGCTAACCTGTATTGTTTCAATGTGGCGATAGCAACAGGGTCCTCATCGACCAAGATATCAATCTCCTCATGCTCCCTCTCTCTCCAGTGGACATACATCATGTTACATGACAAGTTCAAAGAGGATTTAACTCTTGCACATTTCATTTTTTCTATGCTTTTGAGGGTGTACGCGGGTTGTCATGGACACAGTTGCATATGTACACGGAAAGATTGTTTTCTTCCCATGAGTATACGTAGGATGTTTTTAGACAACCCACGTACACATAGGGCCGCCCTTTTTTAGGAGGGCGTGCCCCCCAAAAAACTAAAAGAAATGCATAATTGAAGTATGGAAATGAAAAAGGGATGAGTTTATACTTACTTGGTCTGAGCAGAAGTTTGTTTCATCCTCTAAAGATCCAGGAATCAACTCTTTTAGCAAAGGGGTCTTTTTCACTTTTTGGTTAATTCTCAATTTGCAATGGTGAAAATGAGTTGTCAACTTCTATTTATAGGCTTTTTTGGCCCTTTTTGCCACTTTTTGAACCCTTTTGTCATTTTTTCTAGCTTGAAAATCATTTAGTGTGGTTCTTGAGTTTCTTATTGGATGGAACAACACACTTCACTTTTGGTTTGGAAAACTTTTTGGGAGATGGGTCATTTTTAAAGGTCCTTTGGTAAAAGTCATTTTTCCAACTTTTTTCATATAAGTTAGGATTCCACCTCCATTTTCTGCATCTCATTGTCTTTTTCTCTTTGCCATAGGATCGATCCCACCAAACTGCAACACGGAACCGTCATTGCTACTTTAGAAGTGTTGTAATTTAGTGGTAGAGACTACCTTTACATGGATTCCCTAAGTAGATCCTTGTTTCATTTTGGTGTCCATGTTGTATTTAATGACTTTAGGCTCAGGAGTCCTTGTTATTCCTGCCATGATTACGATATTGAGCCTCATACATATGATGTGTCATCACTCTTGGCCTCACCCTTGGGACTCCCAAAATGAGCATACTTTGTTGACTTTCAAGCTTGCTTTGAAATCCGAAAGAAACATCCGACGAGACTATATTTATGCTTTTCAATCTTGTCAGGATTAACTAAGAAAAGTAACCTCTTGGAGTCTTCTTTAAGCCCTTTTTAGACTCTCTAAACATGAAAATATTTTCGAGCGATCTTGTTTTCCTTCACACACTCCAAACTAAAACTTGAAGGCACGTATGTCTGGTGATAGTTTACGCCTTTTTCATTCTGGATGGTCAATTTTACGAAAAAAGGTATCCTCTAGGAATTTCGGGTCGCTAGAAGAGTATTCTTAGGTATACATTTAACTCTTTTTCGGGCCTAAGGGACTAAATTTATGAAAAAGGAACCCCCACAGAGTCCATAGTTAAACTCTTTTTAGACTCCCTAAAATTGAAAAGACCATTGAGTGACCTTGTTCCTTCACACTCGTTAAATTGGTCGAGAAGAACATCCCCTACGAAGTCCATAGTTAAGCTCTTTTCAGACTCCTTAAGATTGAAAATATCATCGAGTGATCTTGTTCCTTCACACTCGTTAAATTGGTACAGAAGAACATCTACTGGCATGAGTTTACCCCTTTTTTCGGCATGTAGATTAAGGAGGAAAAAGGTACACCTCAGGAGATTTGTCTCACTGGGAGAGTTCTCCTCAGTAAATTTTATACTTTTTCAAGCTAAGGAGACTAAATCTAGAAAAAGGTTGTGAGTCCATAGTTAATCTCTTTTCAAAATCCTTAAAATTGAAAAGATTGTCGAGTGATCTTGTCTATGTCACACTCATTAAAATGGTTTCGAATAGACGTCTTTTCGGTGCTAATTTATCCCCTTTTCGGACTGACTAGACTATTTTTGAAAAAAGTACCCTAGTGATGTCTTCTTTTACGTTTTTTCAGACTCTCTAAACATGAAAAAACTATCGAGCATACCTTCTCTGGGCTCGTGAAAAATACATTGAAGGGGGTTTCATTGTGTCCTGCTAATTGAATTTTCATCTCTACGTCTTTGGCCTAATGTCTGATCCATGTTTCTCTCAACTGAACCTTTGAAGCATGCCTTATACGCAAGCCTTGTAGTAGTTTTCCTCTGTGACCTGACACCTTGACCCATGGAGGAATTTTCCCTGAGTGTCCTTTTCCTGCACATGTCTCCTTACTCTAAGCATTGGTGTGTTCCTCGTGCTTGGAACTAGTATGCTTGTGACGCTTGTTCCTCCTTTGTAACATAGTATTATTTTATTCTTTTTCAAGCTCTTTAAAAATATTGAAAAAGACAAAAAATCAAAAATACCCCAAAAAGAGGACGAGAAATATATATTCTTTTTTGGAAACACAATGACTCTCCCTTGGAAAAAGCACATCCTTTCGTTTGTTTTTCAATATTTGGGATCTAATATGACCTTAGGAAGTTGTTCTCTCTACATATAGTTGTTTCCTCCTCCATTTGGTTATTCTTCCAAACTTATGTCAATGTCATGTTGCCTCCTGCATCGTGAACTTATGTCAATGTCATGTTTCCTGAGTCTGATCATGTTTCGTGCTATTGTCCAAGTGAATTTTTACCCAGCCTGAGTTAGCCTTTATGCAGTTTGTCTCTTGACCTCATGTCCGTCCATCCCAAAATTCCAATCAAGTCCTTGTTCGAAATCAATGAATTTCTTTTCCTGATCACTGAGATCCTCTTGTATGTTCCCGATGAGCCATCGGAGACCTCCGGGTAGTGAATTTGTACACTCACATTACACTCCTACTCGAGTTTTGAAGATCTTGGAAAACAAATTCAAGCTCTGAAGTCATCATCTCTAGCCATCACGCAACGTTGGCTTTATGAAGATGGATACTATACATGTATATATTTGATTTCGAGATGTAGATCCACTGTGTATTTCTCGTGGCTACACTTATATAGTTATATGACATGCATCTGCAGTGTTTTTTATTTTTAGCCATGATTTATTTCATCCCGAGCATGGGTATGCCTGCTTCGAATAGACAATTTTTATTTTTGCAGATGGAACCTCCCAAACTCTGGTCCCGGGCTCACTCGCTTCGTACATTGGTGACAATTTTGTAACATATTTCGGCCATCAGATGCTATTTTGACCTCACACATTAGGGGGCATCTATTATAACCCTAAATTTCTCCATACATGCATACCTGGCACTTGGCCCTCTTACTTGCTATTTTTTCCAAGCCATCACTGAGTTGCTCTTCTTAAAAACTCATTTTTTGAAGATGTATGTGCCCCGCACCATTACTTCCTACATACGGATGCTTGTTGCACCACTATAGCTCATGTATGTATGCTAGCTACACCATTACAGCCCATGTATACTTGCAAAAGTTGCAAAAATTAAAAATTTGCAAGGAATTCATTGAGATTATGGGATATTGGGTAGTTTCCCAACTAATCCACCGCCTATAGCACGTCACCCAACTGAATAACCATCATTTTATCATATAAAAGGAGGTTCTAAGATAAGCATAAGAACAATGAAAATTTTCCCATTTCACATCCCCTCCTTGCCCCAAGCATTTGCAGACTTCTTGTGAGAATTGCATCAGAATTCCCCATTTTTCCCTTTTTCCACCATCATAAGCCCATTCCATTTCCCAGGAAGAAGGTTGAGAGGAGAAAGATACGTGGAGGTTCACTTGGAGCTTGGTGAAGAGGATCCTGGACAAGTTTCGTGGAGCAGTAGCCAGCACTGGTTGTAAGTAATCATTGTATTATCAATAAAAGAAGTACTTTTCCTATCCCAGAACATGATGTGTCGAATGTTTTCATTTGTTTTAAGTTTTTATTCTAACATCTAACCTATATTTATGCATTTATGTATGATTTTATTTCCCTGTTTATCTATCTTTGAATGCAGTCCAACCTTTGGAGGAGATTTGCAGTCAGCGGAGCCCTCAAGAATGAGAGGATTTACACTAGACGCAGAGTAAAGGTACAATTACCGGATCCTTCTTATTTTACTTTTATTGCATAATTCTGGGGTATGTTTGGGTAGTTATAAAACTAGGAGACTTTCAGATGGTTGTGATTTGCCTACATTGTAAACCCTGGTGTAGCCATAGGGGGGTTTTCCTGCTAGTGAACTCCTCTAATAGTCATTGAATACATAGGAGATTTTAGTTTATAATCATCAATAGAGAATTGTACTTTATGACACTTCCCATCACATGGAGTGGTTTGGTTCCATGGTGTGGTGACTTGAAATTCAACGGTAGGGTAGATGAACATATTCAATTGTTTTTCTACTCTAGTATCGATGCAATTATGTTATTTTCTAATATCTATGAGTATCGTTACTCTTGTTTTTTTTATATAACCAAAAACCTTGAGAGTTTGGGATTGATAAATACTCATCATTGCGGCAGTTGAGAGTGTTGGAGGGGTATTTGGATGGTCATATTTCCCACATCTATTGGAATCATCATTCAAATATTAAGATTATGTTTCAGATGTCGATAAGTCACCTTCATCCATGTCAATATTGCTTTGTACCTCACATAGATAGAATTTCATTTCCTAACATTTGTGGCTTGGTTTCCAATTAGATGCATGACATTTAAAACATCGATTTTTATCATTTTTTGTGTTGTAAGGTGCATTCCTTTTGTGGGGGGGTAAACCTTCTTGAGTAAAGTTTTTCATAATGCTTCATCAAGGATCACTGGGAGGAGAATATGTTTTCTTCGATGACCTTAGCCTATAGACATGCTTTCTCTATGTCCTTGATATCTATTGGTTTGAGTTCATTCCCAATGTCTTCCTTTAATTCTGATATGGCAATATAGAGGAGATAATCATCTGATAAATATGACACACGAGTAGCTAGCACATGGAAAATTCATCCATAGTGTCTGATTGTTGTAATTGAGTGATTTTAGCAAAGACATATTTTTGTTTGATATTTTGAAATCTCTTGAAAAAATGTTTCATGAATATCTCCCAATCTCTTGATTGGGTTTTAGAGTGCCACCACAAAAACCAATTGCATGCTGACCTTTCTAGGTGTAGTGACACGAAATTTATTTTCTCTTCATCCTCGTGCATTTGGTGCAACTCAAAGTAATTCTAAAGTATATTTATCCATCTTGTTCTCTCTCTACCATGTTCTCCATCAAATATTGGTATATCGATTTTGTGTTTGTGTGTGAACCCGTTAAGAGACTCAAAATTGAGCGAATGTTTGGGTGGCGGGTAAGGGGGTGGTGGGGATGGGAATTTGGGCTATTTGATTCCTTATTTCCACTTCCCTATGCCACCACATGGGACTTGATATCATTGTAGTTTTCTCCCCATGCCTTTAATCTATGGTCCACCAAATTGAGTCTTCTAGAGAAATCATCCATCTGATAGATTTTTTTGTAAATTTTATCTATACCATCGCTAAGTTTTCTATTGATCTCATCCACCAAGTTTTTAAATTATTTTATATCTACACCTTAGAGTTTTCTATTAATATCTCCCACTTAGGTTTTGAATTCATTTACCTTGTCATTAATCTCTTTATTGGGAGATGTATTTCTTGTGTTGAAATACATGTTCCCTATGGCACCTGATGCCTTTCTTGAGGTTTTCAAATTCTTCATCGTTCTTCAAAGAGAAGGAATAAATTTCCACCAATGAGGATGGGTCCATTCCACAGAGGTTTACCCTCAGTGTATTTACGCACATCCTCCACCTATTATGCAGCCTCACACGCTTACGTGCACTCAACACTTAGCATGGGTACTCATCAAGTAGAGATAGTTGGGATGGATATACAAGTCCAAGCATGTACTCCACACAACTAAATCCCACAGGTAACTCCATGCACCAGTCTATGTGATATGTGGACCACTAGAAGTACCTCTATGCATGTAGAGTGATACATGCCCATGCCAAATGCACCTCAAGCACATAGAGAGATACGAGTTGCATAGTGTATTGGATGATATGGAAAAGTTGGGTGAGGAGAGAAAATGTTGAAGGTGAAGCCCAGTTGGCTCTGATACCAATTGGAGGAGACCTATATGTATGTGTGTGTGTGTGTGTGTGTGTGTGTGTGTGTGTGTGTGTGTGTGTGTGTGTGTGTGTGTGTGTGTGTGTGTGTGTGTGTGTGTGTGTGTGTGTGTTCAAGCCTACTTACCATGGAATATGATAATGTTTGTATACAACAATTGGTGAAGAGAGGTAACTCTTACCCCTATGACATTGCAATTATTATTGAGACTAATTAACAATTAGTGATTGAAGTATATTACACTTTTCCTTTCCCATAATATAATTATTCTATTGTCAACATGCTCATAAAATGGAGTACATATCCTTGTCATGGGTGGGGAATATATGGATTGTGTTAGAGAATGTCTCACTATGATGAGCCACTATATGTTCATACTATGTGAGATATGCACCAATAGCATAATAAGAATCATTTCTGTTAATCACAAAGGGCTATTGTAGGTTTAGCAGAAAGAGTATTTGTGTCAAATAGAGGTGGCATTTAAAATCCTTGAATTCCTTTTGATGTGTCTCGAACCAAACAAACTTGTCTTTAGATCCACCCTTGGTCACTTGTCTTAGGGGCCAAGAAACATGAGAGAAACCCAACATTAACCTACAGTAGAAGTTGGCAAGGCCTAAGAAATTATAGAGCTGTGTTAGTGTCTTTGGAGTCAAACTCTCATGAATGACTTAGATCTTGGTTGGATCCACATGCACACCATTATTATCCATTATATTTCCCATAATCTAAATTATCTGCAATTTAAATGAGCATTTATCCATATTGGAGTATAAATTGTGTTATTGTAGGGTGCTTAAAACCTATCGAATGTGATACAAATTCTCTACCCAAGTTTGTTGAATACAAGTATATCATCCAAATATACAAACACAAAGGAGTTTTTTAATGGCCACAATATATCATCCATCATCCTCATGAACATTCTTGGGGAATTAGTCAAGATGAAAGGCATGACTAACCACTTGAAGAGGCCTTCTTTGGACTTGAAGGTTGTCTTCCATAAATCAATTTTCTCAATTTGAACCTACTGATAGCATGCATTTATATCAATCACTAAACAATTTGGTGTCCTTTACTTGATCAAAGATATCATCAATATAAGGGATTGGAAACTAGTTATTGACTATGAGTGTTTTCAAGGATCTATAATTATTACAAAGTCTCCATTTCCCATCCTTCTTCTAAACTAACATTATTGGGCTTCCAAAAGGTGAGAATATTGTTCAAATGTGGACCTTTTGAATTAGCTCCTAAAGTGGTGTTTGATTTATTCGTTCTCCAAAGGAGAGTGTTTGTATATTGGATTGTAAGGTAAAGGATCATTGAGTGTCAAATAAATTTCATGCTTACTTAACAGTGAAATTCTTAATATTTCAAACTAGAATATAATTCTTAATATTTTATCTCAATGAACAATGATTGCTTGGATCAACGCTCATCAATGTTGTGCCAAGTGATTTTGTAGAAATCACACCACTTTCCAATGTCCTTCTTTGACTTCCTATTACCCTTCTTTCCTTGTAGCTTGTACTAGTTGTATTGAGGTTGGATATCCTTTCTTTGTCTTTTTTTATTCAAGTTAAGTTCACCTTTACCATGCTTTGGTTTTGGAATATTTATGGATTCAAACTCCCTCTTAATATTCTACTTAAAATTTTGCTTGATCTTGACAACATATTACTAAGCAATTCCTAGTGAGGAGATGTTCAGGTAATCCATCTCTGTTTGAATGTACCTACATAAACCAATGAAATATTTTAGGACCAAGTTCAACTCGAAATATTTGATACCCATATTTGACCACAAAGTATGGAAGGTATTGGTGTACTAGAACCATTTGGTCTCTCCCTTGGTACAAAGTAATTGTCCATATTATGTACTAGCCATCATAGTTTCCAACAGGATTTGTTTTCCTAAATGTTGTAGAATCATTTATAAAATGTTTCTTAGAGTTATTTTCCCACCAATATTTTACATGGGAATGGGACTTAAGAGTCATGGAGGTGATCTTATCACTATCAAAAAAATTGAACAAAGAAATATTCCTTGAGTAGACTTAACCACTTCTTTGAAGCATATGCATATATTTTTCCTTCAAATAAAGGAATGTCAAATTCAACTTATACCTTGAAGGGCATTGTACCTCCAAAGTGGTTTCTTGTTGAATATTCCTCCATCATCATTGGAAAACATCCAAGGATCTAGAAAAAAATATTTATCATCTTGTTCATTTTTTGTGTGAGGGATTCCTCAAGAAATTGCTTGATTAGATCTCTTGATTCATCATATTTCCTTTCGGCCACCATGGGAGTTTACTTGGGATGGAAAGGGTGATCTTAAGGAAGTTCATTTAGATTTATTCCCATCTCCTATACCATAAATTCAATGGGGACATGCACCAAAACCAAAAAATACAAAATTGCCCAAATACCAATCATTTGGATTATGTGGAGAAAAAATGAAGATAGAGATATATATGGAATCACATAGAGTTATTTAAAAAAGAATAGTAATACAATGAAACCCAAATTATATTTATGAATGAAATATATAAAAACATTGTAATATGCAAAGTAATAAAAACTAGCTACAATGATGATAGCTTATTGATGGTATATTTAATTACCCCACTAATTACAACAAGAGTAACTAAATGGATTTTACATTAATTTTTCAACCCAAGGTCATATTGCTACCAAGATGATGTGCATGATATGTACAAGCTCTAGGCTCCTTATTTACTACTAGTTTTCCCTTCTACAAAAAAAATAAGCGGCATTGCTAACTAAGAAAGGAAATGATGTTGTAGAAAAGAAAACATGTTTGCAGGAACCCAAATTCAAGAATTGAAATAATGCACACAATAGAAATGAAATGAATTGAAATGAATATATTCTAAGAAAACAATTTCAAAGATTGAAATAAAACAATTAAAGTAGCACACACAATAGAAAGGAAATGAGAAAACATACTTGCAAAAAATTAAAATTAAAAAATTAAAAAAACAAACACAACAAAAATGAAATGAATTTAAATGCATCCTCGGGGTATAGTGAAGTCGATCATGGAGGGTATTGTTAAGGCACTCCATTATGTGAAGTCATCGGTTCAAAACCAAAGCTTACCATGTGTGTTGCATATGGGGCATCATGGGCACACCTGGAGGTTATAGTGGTGGAAGTCAAATAACATGACCCTATGCCATGCAAGTACATACTCGACTAGTTTCCAATTCCACTACTCACAAAAAAAAGAATTGAAATGCATATATTCTATTCCTACTTAATGGGTCACAAATCACTCCTTATTATATAAGCAAGAGGGCCCTTCCTTGATGCATATGAAGGAAATATCCATGACCTTCTTAACTTGTAAATTGGATTAAGATAAAATAAAAAGTAATTGAAAAAAATTATATTAAATTAAAAATAAAGAATAATTGAAATAGAAATGAGAAAGAATTTTTTCACGATCAAGAGTATCTTCAATACATTATCCTTCAATATGATATTCAATATTCAATTTCTCCAATTCCATTTTTAGCTTGTTTTCCTCCTTTACAACACTCCTTTTAGATAGAGACTAGTACAACAAACTCCACAATTACTTGGAGTAAAATTAGGATCTAACAGTGGAAGTAGGATTAGTTCCATATTAATTGGAAACAGTCCCAGCTAAATATAACTACATGACCAACATAAGGAATGAAAGTGGGATCTAGTTCCATATTAGTTAGAAATAATCCCAACTAAATATAACTACAATACAACCAAAATATTCATACAAATGGGCTTACACTCTTAAATCAAATTAGTTGGTATCTGATCCCAACTAATACTATTTGTTATCTTACTAATATTAATTGGAAAATAATTCCAAGTATTATTATTATTATTATTATTATTCTCATTTATGGTTTGTTTATTCAAAATATGAAGTATTTTCCTATCCTACATGATCTCCAAAAATTGGATGATAATGATCATATAATTCCATATGTAGCACAAACAAAACATATGTGTTGGCTATGCTCATTCACAAAAAGACCATTACCATATGCTAATTCCAAGTGTACCATATTTTGGAATCACCATTTATCTATGAAGACATATGTGTTGGCTATGCTCATTCACCAAAAGACCATTACAATAGGTTGAAACTTCATTTCAACATAAATTATAAATCCCTAAGAGGACAAAACCCTAAATCTCTAAAACCCTAATCTTAGGAGATGAAGTGGAAAAATTTATGTGGGCCTTAAGGATCCTAGTTTATATGTCAACTTCCTAAGGATAAAAATTTCACATAGAATCCTTTTTTGGAGAATTTATTGGATTGTTACAAAGCTAATTTCATGCTCTATGTGTTTGGCATGCCCTGCAATCAAATATTGTGAGGTTGTGTCAAATACAAAAAATGCATGGGAAGTTCTTAACAAATGTATCAAACATTGAGTACCTACAAAACTATAGTAAAACTTCCAAGATTTAGAACCATTATAAGTAAATGGAATAGATGGGTGGCCATTCATGTCCACCTAGATCACTAAGGCACTTCATATAGGTGTGTTGATCACTTTTTCTTTCAAGGGAAAATAACCAACATTTGAGAGAAAATATTATGGGGAACAAGAAAGACTCTCCTCGTTTTTATAGAGGTGGTTCTTATCTCTTGATTATTCATGTAGATGAATGGAATGGATGAGTGCGAAAGAGAAAACCCCAAAATATCTTCCAACAAATCTCTCATTTGACAGATTTATGTTGGATTACTATGAGGGGGGGTGAATCAATAATGAGAAACAATAGTACTTTTAACCATAGTATATTCTTCAACAATATTCAACAGTTTATCATTATAATTCAATATGTCATCAACAATATAATCATAAACAACATCACATCACAATTGATCCGGAATATTTTTGGCACGAAATGAGAGCGGAGATATAATAAATAAATGTACAAAGATATCTTGGATATCCAATAATATAACAAAATGTATCAGAGATGCAACCATAAAAATAGAGATACAGTAATACACAATTTTCTATTAATGAGAGAAAATGTACAAAGACTGTAAAAATACAAAGTGAAAGACTTGCTAGAATGGTAGCATCTTATCTCTGAGAAGAGATGTGTCTGCTACTCGCATTCGCAAGAAGATGATTTTACAATGAGGATCCAAAGGAATTTTTATCATGAAGAAAATCCAAAACCCTAACCCTGGAAGATGAAAAGCCAACAGTTTTGTGGACCCCATTTTGGGTAGTTTGGTGTATCAACTTCTCGAGGGCATAACTTTGGCATATGATCTTCGTTTCAAGCGCACAATAGATCGTTGGAAAGGTATCATCGAGGAGATTAATTTTGGGGGCTCCATCAAGCCTTTGGCTATAATTAAGAAGATTGATCCCAGAAAACCTTCATTTAGGGCCTCAAAATGGCCCTGGAAGTTAAAAACTGCTAAAAATAATAAATTGCCAAAATTGCCAGAAAATTGTTTTGAGCCAAATGGAAAAGGTGGGTGGCCACTGATATCCACATAGATAAATCCTCCCTACTTAGGAAGCAATGTTATCCATTTCATTGAGTTCCCGGGGGAGAGAGGAAAGTGATTAAATCTTGGTACGCTGCTTGCCTTGCTCGAGATGTTGTGTTGTGGAAGGATGTCGTGAACCTATTGTTGGCGGGGTTGAATCTATTCAAATATTCGGGCTACATGGGATGTCTGGGTGAAGAAGGAATATTTGCAATTTTTTGCATTCTTTTTTACTTGCTTCTGTTGGATAGAATATGCTTGGGCCGAGGTTGTAGTGGTTGCAGTATCCTTTTGTTCACCTTTTGAACAAATTGTGAAGAAGCTAAATTTTGTAGTATGAGATACTACCTTGCGGTACTATTTAGGTGGGACAATAGTTGGAACTACCTCTAGTATCTTGTAGAGATGACCCCCCAGAGTAACAATGACACTATGGGATCGAGACTCATAGATAGCATGGCGCTTCCACATATATGGTTGGACCAAGAGAACATCACAGACATCCAATAGGGAAACATCACATAATACCTCATCCTTGAAGGGTTGGATGTTGTATGACAATCGAAACTGTTGGTTGACACGAATATATCATCCCTGGCGAAGCCACTAAATGTTGTATGGTTGCAGGTGTGGTGTTGTCAACAATCCCAACTGTTTGATGAACTCTGCTGAGATGAGGTTCTTCTGGCTTCCACTATCAACAATAAAATGCAGTGGGGTCCCCTTCACCCACATATGTGAATGAAAAAGGAACTCCCCCTCTTCATGATCTATGGGTTCTTATGGTTGAATTGTTGCGGTCGCAACAATAGAACTGGGGTCTGTGTCTACCATCTGTCTTCTATCAATATTTTTTGAATCAGGTTTCGATTCCTTGTCTTTGATCTCAACCACCAATGACTATTTTGAGCAACATTCACCAGTGTTGTGCCAGGGGCTTTTTGGAAATCACACCATTTTTTGGTTTCCTTCTTTGTCTTTCCATGACCCTTCTTTTCCTTTATCTTGGATTGGTTTTCAAGAGATTGTTTTTTAGGGTCATCTTTATCATACTTTGGTTGTTGAGGAATTGTAGACCAAAACTCCTACTTGTTCTGGTCAATTTTAACATCATATCAATAAGCAACACCGAGTGATGAGATGTCCAGAAAATCCATTTCAGTTTGGATGTATCTGTGTAGAGCCCCACGCTATTTCAGAACCAAATGTCGTTTGAAGTATTTGATACCCATCTTGGTGCGCAAGGTATGGAAGGTATTGGTGAACTCTAGAACTTCTTGGCCCCTCTCTTGTCATAGTGTGGTCCATCTCATGTACTGGTCCTCATAGTTTCCAATAGGGTAATAATGTTTCTTTACTGCATCCACAAAAGAATCCCAAGTGGGCTCAGCCCCATATATTCCATAATCCTCTGTGGAAATTTTCTCCCAGTAAGTTTCCAACCAATTTTTGACATGGGGGAGAGCCTTAAGGAGTGTGAAGGTGATATTTTCCCTATCGGAGAAATTATGAACAGAGAAATAACCTTCTAGCATATTTAACCATTTTTCTAGGGCATTTGCATCTATATTCCTTTCAAATATGGGAATATCAAAATTAACTTGTACCTTGAAAGGAGAGGTGCCTCAAAAGTGGTTGTTTGATGAAGATGCTCTTTTTTTATCAACAAACGTTGAATTATGTGGGAAAAATTCTCCATCATTTCGTCCCTCTGTCACGTGAGAGCTTGCTCGAGAAACAGATTAATAGAATCGTCTGCTCTGTCATTTTCATTTTCTTCTGCCATCGAGGGTTTATTGGGTGTGCGAGAGTGATTTTCCTCAAGAGGGACAAGATGGAGACCCAAATTTCTTTGCTCAGACCTCGTTAGGGACATGCACTGAAAAACAATCAAGAGTAGCCTTCTCTGATACCACTAATCCAGATTATTTTTGGCACGAAATGAGAGCAGAGATATAATAAAGAAATATATAGAGATATCTCAAATATCCAATAATATAACATAAATATATCAGAGATGCAACCATAAACACAGAGATACATTAATACACAATTTTCTATTAATGAGCGAAAATGTACAAAGACTGTAAAAATACAGAGTGAAAGACTCACTAGAATGGTGGCAGATTATCTCTGAGAAGAGATGTGTTCTCTACTCGCATTTGCAAGAAGATGATTTTACAATGAGGATACAAAGGAATTTTTATCATAAATAAAATCGAAAACCCTAACCTCGGAAGAGGAAAACCCAACAGTTTTGTGGACCCTGTTTTGGGTAGTTTGGTGTATCAAATTCCTGAGAGCGTAACTTTGGCATATGGTCTTTGTTTTGGGTGAACGATAGATCATTGGAAAGGTATTGTCGAGGAGATTCATTTTTGGGGCTCAATCAAAGCTGTAGGCCATCATCGAGAATCTCGATCCAGAAAAACCTTCATTTAGGCCCTCAAAATGGCCCAAGAAGTTAAAATTGCTAAAAATAGTAAATTGCCAAAATTGCCAGATAATTGTTTTGATCCAAATGGAAAAGGTAGGTGGCCACCGATATCCACCTGGATCAACAATAGATACATAGTGCACCAAAATTTAAATGGAAACCCAAATGAGACAAAACCACAAAATGCTTTTCTTGTATATCAAAAGAATACATTCATTGGAATCACCAACTTCCTAATTCTCCAGCTACAACTGGAAGGAGGATCCAACCCCCTATTCTTAGGCTCCAACATGAATAAATCTACAACTCCCTGAATTATTTGGATCAAACCAGAAGGAGGCTACAACCCCTTGAGTTCTTCGGCTCCAACTGGAAGGTGGATACAACCAACTATCATTTCCCCGTACAACTGCCCTATAATATAAATGTAGACCAATTGTCTCTATCAAAAAATCTGCCACTATCACTATCACTTTGTCTCTGTCACTGTCACTCTATCTTTTTCACTGTCACTCTATCTCTGTCACTGTCACTATGTCACATCAAAATGTATCTTCTCTCAACCAACTAATACATGTACTATACCATGCATCAACTGTATACCAACATACATACTATCTCATGCATCAATCATGAACCAAAGATACATCAATAAAGAATAGTGAATCATGAACTATATCATCAACCATGTGTAACCTGTACCATATACCATACCATCAACCATATGTAGATCTGTACCATATCATCAATGAAGTATTTCAAAGAACCAATGTATTCCCCTCATGCATATGCCACCATACAAAAAGAATATAACTCAACTATATAAAATCAAATCAAATATAATAACTATAAGAACCATGTCATATGTTCAACCAGATATAAGAGTGCTCCTCACTCAACCAAGAAACCAAGATATACCATATCCAAGTACCAAACCAGCCATGCCAAGTATGTCTCAAGCATACACCATATCATGAAAAAAAGTAACCATAAAAAAAAAGTATACAACCATACCAATACCTTTGTAGCTGACTTGAAACTATGAGATGATGACCTGTAACCTTCCTTCAGACTTTAGGGACCTAGTACCAACATTTACTCAACCATTCATGAGATTTTCTTATCCGGATTATTTTGAGCACGAAATGAGAGTGGAGATAAAATAAAGAAATATATCAATATATTGCAAGAGATCCAATAATATAACAAAGATATATCATATGTATATAAAAATAGGCATATATATACAATAATACACAATTTCTATTAATGAGTGAAATGTACAGAACTGTAAAATTACATAGTGAAAGACTTACTGAAATGGTGGCATCTTATCTCCAAGAACATATGTGATGGCTATTCTCATTCACAAGAATATGATCGTTACAATAAGGCTCAAAATTCCTTTTTCACATAGATAAAATCCAAAACCCTAACCCTGGAAGATGAAAATCCAACCGGTTTGTGGACCCCGCTTTGGGTAGTTTGGTGTATCAACTTCTCAGGGGCGTAACTTTGGCATATGATCTTAGTTTAAAGCACATGATATCTCGTTGGAAATGTATTGACGAGGATATTCATTTAATAGGATCAATCAAATATTTTTGTGATCATTGAGGTGACCGATCATAAAAAAAAATGTCATTTAGGCCCTAAAAAATGCCCCAAAAATTTGGACCTGAAAAACTGCTAAAACTAGTAAGTTGACAAAAAACTATTTTGAGAGAGTTGGAATAGGTGGGTGGCCACCAATATCCTCTTGGATCAATCCTCCCTCCTTAGGAATAAATGTTCTCCTTTGCATTGAGTTCACGAGGGAGAGGAGGAAGCGTGTGTTGAATTGGAAACTTGGTGAATTGCTTGCCTTGTTGGAGAAGTTGTGTTGCTTGGCTTATGGAAGGTTTTCGAGAACCTAATGTTGGAAGGGTTAGACCTTTTTTACCAGTCTAGATACATGATATGACTATGTGTAGAAGGAATCTTTCTGCTTTTCCGCAATCTTTTTTACTTACTTATGTTGGATAGAAGGTGCTTTTACTGAGGTTGCAATGGTTGCAGTGTCCTTTTGTTCACCTTTTGAACATATTTTGAAGATGTTGAATGTTGTTGTATGATATATTACCTTGTGACACTGTTAGGTGGGAAAGTAGTCGGAACTAGGTCTGGTATCTTGTAGAGATGACCCCCCAGAGTAATAGTGACACTATGGGGTTGAGACTCATAAATAGCATGGTGCTTCCACATATTTGGTTGGACCAAAAGAACATCACAGACATCCAGTGGGGAAAAATCACATAATACCTCATCCTTGGAGGGCTTGATGATGTATGACAAGTGACACTATTGGCTAACATGGATATTGTGTCCCTAGCGAAGCCACCCAAAGTTGTATGGCTATGGGTGTGGAATTGTCGACAATCCCAATTTCTTCATGACCTCTACTAAGATGAGGTTCTTATGGCTTCCTCTATCAACAATAAAATGTAGTGGGGTCCCCTTCACCCACATGTGTGAATGAAAAAGGCATTTTATCTCTTCAGGATCTATTGATTCTTCTTCCTAAATTGTTGTGGTCGTGAAAATAGTAGTGGGGTCTACGTCAATGATCTGTCTTCTTCCATTATTTTATGAATCAGGGTTTGGCTCCTTTTCTTTACACCTCAACACCTCGATGAATTACGCATTGTCTTTCACAGGTGTCATCAGTACAATATCTGCTTGAATCCCCTCAAGTGTGTATTATGTGTCATCAATGGATGCCTCCTTGGGTTCATCGTCTCTCAACATGGCATCACAGTGGACCCCCTCAAGGTCCATGCCATCACAAAAATCCACCCCCCTTGGAATTTATGCCAGCTGCAAAGCTTACAAGGTAAAGCTAACTTTTTACGGTGCTTTGTCCCCGATTACGCCACTTGGGCACATGGTTTCCTTCATCTCTTACGTCATGATATCCCATTCCAATGGAACGAACATGCCCAAAATTATTTTAATGATCTCAAAGAGGCCCTCTCCAATGCCCCATTCATTAGTGCCCCCGCCTATGACCGCAACTATATCCTCTACTTATCGGCCTCATATGTCTCTGTAGAAGGAGTTCTCATCTAATTAGGGGATGACGACTGAGAGCATGTCAATTACTATATTAGTAAAAACCTTTTAGGGCCACCCTTGAAATACAATCATGACAAGAAAATCGCCCTTATAGTTGTCCTAGCAATCCAAAAACTGTGCCATTACATTCTGCTTCAAACTACCAAGGTTGTAGTCGACTCCAAACCCATGCAATACTTTCTCTGTTGTCGAAAAATTAATGGTAAATTTTCCTGATGGATCATCATCCTTCAGGAGTACAACCTCAAATTTTCAATAACCAAGAGAAAGAAATCCCTCATCCTTGTCAAACTCCTTACGGAATTTCCTTCCAATACTACCAGTATTCCCATCAATGTTGACTTCCCTGACAAGCATCTCTTTTACATCCCCTCAGATGATCCTTGGTACGTTGATCTCCTCGTCTACCTCCAAACATAGAAGTTCAGAAACCACCTCCCCTGGGACGATCGTTGGTGTATTTGACACCACGCCCCTCGCTACCTCATTCTCGGGGATATCTTATATTGACAAGGGATCGACACCATACTTCATCGATGTTTGACTATTAACGAAGAATATAGAGTCTTGAATGACTGCCACAACGACGTCTGTGGTGGCCACCTCTCAGGGATGTCCACTGCCCAGAAAATCATTCGAGCTGGCTATTTTTGGCCCACATTGTTTCATGATTACATCCATGCTATGAAGCGACATGACAAATGTCAACTATATTCCAACAAAGTGAGAGCACCACCCACTCTCCTCCACCCAGTAATTACTGTCGGCCCCTTTTGCAAATGGGGCATCAACTTCATGACTTGTAACCCTCCATCTAGCAATGGACACAAATACATCATTGTAGCAGTCGATTATTTCACCAAGTGGGTTGAACCATGCCCACCTTCAACAACATCGTTGACACTGTAGCGCATTTTTTCTTTAACCACATCATCTCCCACTTTGGATTCCCCCTACATTTAGTCTCTGATCACGAGAAACACTTTGAGAATGATATTTTCATCTAACTCTCCTACATGTTAGGCTTCTCCCATAGGTTCGCCTCCCCATACTACCCTTAGTCCAACAGTCAGGTAGAGGTGGTCAACAAGGTCCTCAAAACCATGTTGCAACACACAGTTAACAAACATAATACCAATTGGCACCATATGTTGTTTTTCACACTATGGTTTTATCGCACGGTAGATAAAACTGCCACTGGTTTCACACCATTTCATCTTGTCCATGGGTTTGAGGCCACTCTCCCCATTGAGTGAAAAATTCCCACCTTACGCACTGTTATTGAGCTATTACCCAACACTAATCCAATGTAGCAGCGTTTGATGAACTTAGATTTATTGGATGAAGATCGTCGGTCTTCATTACAAAACAATGAGGCAGCCAAAAAAGATCGAAGGCCACCTTTGATCGCCATGTCAACCTTCTCACATTCAATGAAGGTGACCTCATCCTTGCTTACGATATCGCTCACGATACCTTTGGCCATGGAAAATTTGAGTCATTATGGCATGGACCTTACATCATCCAAAATTGCCTCACAAAAGGTGCCTACATCCTAGCCTTCCCCGAAGTTCATCCTCTCAAAGAACCCATCAACAGGTTGTACTTAAAGAAATTTTACTCCTGAGCGTAGCCATTGTACACTAGGCTTTTACTTTTTTGTACACTTTTTATAGAGTTTTTAATCTTCTTTTTCCTCCATGCCTTTCATCTAATCTATCATTTGTGTTATTGACAGATGCCTCCTCCATCAACCTACCACATCGGTTATGCCGACGGAGCTAGTCGTTGGACACAGAATCTTGCTTCGGTCGCTTGGGACCTCTATACCCCCTCACATGAACTGCTCCACTTCAGCCACATATGCATGGGATATGAAACCAACAACCAAGATGAATACACAGCCATCATTGGCCTCCTTGTCGAGGCCAGTCATCATCGTATTCGTCACCTTAGTGTCTTACTCAATTCCTAACTCCTTGTCCTCCAACTCAACAATGTGTATCGTGTCCATGATCCTTGCCTCTTCCACAAATACCTCCAAGTTAGACTTTTATCTCAATATTTTGATTCAATCACATTTACACATATTCAAAGGAAATTTAATCAAATAGTAGATAATATGGATAACCTAGTGTTAAATTTTCATTTATCCCACCAAGTTACTATTACAAATACATAACTCATCAAAAGTCTGTCACAACATATAAATTAGACATCATAAACAAAAACCATCAACAGATGTGAACATCACAAAGATCCCAAAATGTATATCGGTCAATGTGCCATCAATGTTTACAAACAAAAAATGTACATATACAACATCCGTAGATAAGTGAACCACCTCACCCCTATAAATACAAAATAGGTTTCCCAGCACCATATACAAAATGGGCTCGCAAGCCTCTATAAATACAAGAATACATATACACTCATGGTGCCTCTAGAGCTCCACCACTTGGTCCTCTCTCTGGAGGAGGTGCCCCACTAGCTAGGGGTCCCTCAGGTCCTAGGGGCAGTCACCTAGTCATAGCTCCCCCCGCTACATCTTCTCTGCAGATCAGGGTCCACGACTCCACCGGAAGGCCCACACACTACTCCAAGACCCCATCGTCCTAGATACACACCCACATACCGTCGATCACTCCCTATAATATCGCCTCCAATCAGCAACAAAAATATTTAAACTCTCCCCTGGCCCACACCAGAGGAGCTTGAGACGGACCTGCACCCAGATCATTAAAACAACATCTCCTTCCTTCTCTCTCATCATTTGCAAGCACCACATATAGTCGACTCCTCATCTCTCACCGCCTCTCTCTGGCATGCCCATTCCCTTTCCCTCCAGTGGATCAACATCGTCAACTGGTTGCCTACATCCACACATAAGAGATTTCATCAACCATCACAAATTCATCAAAACACCAAAATCTCCCAAAAATATTAGTTTTTACACCCTTCATCTTTGCCTCAAAGGCACGGATTTTTTACCCATAGGCACGAACATATGTGCGCATGTTCACCCCACAGTCACACACTCATGCACAATTGTTGGCAATACAAGGGTACACACATGCGCTCCTTTCACATCAAGAGGTGCGCACCCTAGCGTGCATATTCTCTCCATAGTTGCGCACACATGCACAATTGTCAGGAACACAACCACGCATCGATGTGTTGTTGTGATTTGCACAGGCACACATTCCATGCGTGCCTATTTTCCCCATTTAGGTGCCCCCATGCCTGGCTCTTCGAATTTCATTCGCACACTCATTCACCCAAAACACTCGATCGCTCATGCACTTGGGGGGCCACCCTCACAAAACCCCCTTGTATGGCCCTTCATACAATCCTTACCCAAAAAAGAACCCCTAACTACCGTGCAGGAGGATATGAACACTAACCTAAAACTCATTGATCCTAAATCAGTTGTCTCGATCTCCTGGAATCTCCAAATCTCTCCTCAAACCTCTCGTCAATCCACTACGGCAACAGGTACAAATGAGGTGGCAATGTGGGCCCTACAACTATATATAGTCCCTTTTGCCAAACTTCCATACTCAATTCTGGGAGCTCTGAGCGTCTGTTTTCTAAATCATCTTCAGCCACAGGACCAAGATCCTACCACCAACACAGTCACATTCCCTGAGCCACCATCCATCCTCGGCCCCCAGGGAGCATTTTTCTCACATCACGCCCAGGTATGCATGCTCATGTTCAAAATTATCAAATAATTGTTATATATTCTTTATCTTCAGATATTGTTCATGTTGGGTATTTGGTTTTCATGTGTGCAGGTACTTGGTCACCACAAATAAGCACGGCCCTTTCTTCTTCCCCAAATATTCTTTATTCATTTGGTAATTGTACAAAGACTTTGTTTCCAACCTTTACATAGTTTTTTGTCGTCACCTTTGGCGACCTTCTTTTTTCCGAAAAAATCAACCCATGTCGCCCTTGGTTGGGGCATTCATTATCTTCTACTCTTGTTGACATCGTCCATAAACCCTAAGTATCTCATAATCCATTTACCCTTGATCTATGAGTTTCTCCACTTGTCACGCCTCTGGCACAATTTAACCCTAGTCTAGTCGTCCCCCTGACACTAGATTCAGTCCCACAGTTGCTGCCACTTATCCTTCACAAATATCCCCAACCAAGGGTAGTCTTGAGTCTCCCCGTATCTTGACTATGTCCATGTTCCTCATCAGTTCCTGATTTTACCCCATAGATTTCATGAATCCCTTTTCTTCTTGGAGTCATGTCTCCCTTTCTGTCGACATTGGCACAATTTCCAGAAGGGAAACAATATATTGGCTCTCATTACCTTTATAATGAGGAGTTTTGGACAACACAGAGAGACCCATCATTGCTCTCTACTGTCGTTGACCCACACGACAGTCGACTTCACCACTTTATCATGTTGTGGTGGGTCTTACATTACTACTATTGCATTTGTTTTTATATTTTCCGAAGACATCTGAAATTTGATAGGCTATCAATGCATGCGTATCATCGACACTTCTTACAGGTGTCCTCGCCTTTTTTCAGAGTTTTTTAACCATCACAATTGTCCTCTGCTATTATCCATACACCCTCGAGGGAACTGTAGTTGTCTACACCAACACATAGCTTCAGCTACTATATTACACATTTTTGAGTTACATGACACGAGCATGGGGCATGCCCGCCTCGTTTGTACAGAGGTTTTTTTTTTCACACCTTGCAAAAGGTTTGGGTCCTACCGGTTCCCCTCTCCCTCCAATGGGTCACTCTTGAAATTCCCCTCAACACTCTTTCTTACAATGGTACTCTCAGTATAAGAAACATTGATGTATTTCAGCTATACGTATGCCCCTAACCTCACACATTAGGAGGCATCCATTATCACTGGAATTTCGTCTGAAAATGGTTACAGGAATCCAGCATCTTCAAACACCCATTAGTTCATCCATGGCTCAGAAAATGAATTTCCAAAAAGCACAAAACTATACAAATAGTTAAAAAATCAGCATGCGCTAAAGATACAAAGGCAGCACGTGCATGTGCGACAATTGAATAATGTCGGAAAAGAGCATATGCGCCCGATGCGCGACAGTGGACGCAAAATCTGCGCACTCCTCAAAACGACACATTTATGATTTTGGTCGGCCTTCCACCTACTTTTGGTTCATCTCCCAAGTCGATTTGACACCCAAATCTGAGTTGAATCTGAGTGGGGGGTTGGTCAAAGACCTAAGGATGCCCTAAAGATCCCCTTGTTCACACTAAAGATTGGTTGAATAATGCCTCAAATCTTTGCTATAAAAGGAGGCCATGGATGCACTATATTTTCAAGGAATTCATTTGTATTGTTATGTTGCCTATATTCTCTTGGAGGATCCTCTTTCCTCATCAAGAGCATACAAGCACATTTTCATTTGGCCATTCACATCACCTCTTGAGTGAATGAGCTTTGGATTTATTCACCATTTCCTTCTAGTTTTCTACTTGTAAAAAGAGATCAATCTTTGGGCGTTCAAGAGCCCTCGCTTGGAGGAAGAGGGGACCCATAATTCCCCCTTTCTGTTTGGTGTTTTCCCAATAATACAACTTATCCATTGGTGGCATGCATGTTGTTTATTTTTTGTTCTATTTCCCTTATGCACTCTAGTTTAGTTTATTTTATTGTTATTAGTTTAGTTCTTTGTTTATTTCTTATGCTTGATGTTTCTAATGCTTGCATTCACTGTTGTCTTGTCCAACTAAACCAACTGGACTTGTAAGCATCCTTGTTTTGCTCATTTAGGTGACGAAAGGGATGCAACATATTGACGACTCAGCTGGGGATTGGTATCAATTTCCCCCCCATTTGGGTTGTTTGAGCACTTCATTTCAGTTTATTTAACTTGCAGGAACCATAACTAGCCCATGCCCACCTGCAAAAAGATAAATTCAGAGCTGAGTTGAGAGAATTTCATCCAAAATTTCTTTCATGGTTGTGTAATAGAAAATGAGTGGGTTTTTTAACCCACGGGCATGTCTTACGAGCACGTGCACTAAACCCATTGTGTTTCTCAGGGCATTATGTGCACTGCACCAAAAAGTTGTTTTTAATTTGCGCATTGGCACCCAATGCACCTCTATCTACTCTGCGACCCGCACATCTGTCCAGAAAATCATACATTGTAAGGGTTTTCATGATCTGTTGGAGGCCCATAGCCTCCTTGAGTTTGATTCTATGCAGATTGTAATATGCGCCATACTTAGATTCCCTCTCCACATGAAGGGTTAGTCAAAACATAGGCACTTAGGGGGTTAAAATCCATATTTATCCTCTTTTTTCTTTCATTTTGCCACATGGATGGATTTCTTTGATTAAAGATAAGTTGGAATCATTCTATACCATAAATATAACTACTTTCATTGGGACCAGAAATTGAACGTCAATCTTTGAGTATTCTCTTCTCTCATGCCATAAAGCGATCTTGAGAATCAGAAAAATGATTGAAGGAAAATTCCATCTCCCTTAAATAAAAAATCTTTAGGAGAGGACAACAACCCCCTCGGGACTCCTCTTATTTTCTTTCAAACACATCGTAAAATTGTAATGGGCCCATACATGCCCACATGCTACAAAGATAGGATAGTTTTGAATTTACTTTCTTAGATTAAATCACTAGGGAAGTTTAAAGGTTTTGTAACAGGCCCATACATGTCCACATGTCCACAATCTAGGATAGTTTTTGAAGCTTTCTTAGATTAAAATCACACTAGGGAGTTAAAGGATTCGTAAGGACCCATATGTTGACATGCTAGTTCTTTAGTGACTTTAAAATTTTGCAAGTTTGTACCAATGGCATTTAGTAAATTAGGTAATCAAGACTTGTAAGGACCACACGAAGTCCACATGCAACAAGGTGACACCTAACTTATTAAAAATTTGGCACACTTTCACTTGTTCACACACAAAGTCACTACTCACTCACATAGCTTCATCTAGTAAATTGTGGAGGTTGAAGTAAGTTTCCCCCAAAGGGATTTTGAAACACCCCACCCCTTTTTCTTGACAAGACTATCCACTCCCACTTAATTTCAATAAGATTGGTTCACACCCCCAATCTCTCAAACAACCACATCTAATTTTTTTTCTAAAATCTCACTAAGTTTTACTCCAGGGATAGGCATCCAAATAACTCCTCGTTATCTGGTTCTCACATCTTCAAAACAGTAGAAGTTGTCAAATAGGGAAATTTAAAATCCTCAAAGTCAAGTGTTCCTAACACCATAAGGCAGGGAGATACCCGTGAAGGGTCAAAGGCTGAGGTCCAGTTGTTCTGTGCATCCCCCCTTAAGGCACCCACCTCTTGGACGTGATCCAGCCCGTAACCCATTTCTTAGGCCGAAAATCTAAATGTTGCACTTTGATCGAGGTACCTAGTGACCAAATTTTAGGATATCTATCCAGGTGGAAATTGTGGGCTGCAACTACACCTTGATCAGATTTTGTGTGGCTATTGGGAAATATCGCTAGCTCTTTCGGGATATGCACCCTCTACCCCTCATTATAACTGATTACTTTATCCTTCACTAGTTTCTTTTATGGTGGCTTCAGACCCCACTGTCGAGTACTATTGGAAGGTCCAATGCTATTTGAGAGGAAGGACGTTACGTCTTTTAGTATACAAGCATTTGTTTTCTTTGTTCTCCCATGCGGACAAAACCTACCTACCCACATGTATGCTTCTTTATCAATTGATTTATGTATGCTGCTCTTATGATTACATGTGATTGTGAGATATATTGTGAAGGTCCAAAAAATCATAACAAAGACTCTTGTTCATTTATTTCTCTCATCACCATTTACACACATCCACTTTGCTAGTCGGACATCATAGGGGACCCATAGAATCCTCTTCATTCCAGATTCTTGCTAAATCTCCCTCCCATTCTAGGGGGAGTTCCTTGTCTTGTCAACTCACCGGCTCCACCTTCTCACATTCCTGTGAGTGCTACCATCTTGGGATCCACTTTTCATGGTTCTACTTTACTTGGTTCCACTTCCCAAGGTCAACCATCCACCCACTTTCCTTTACATGGAAGCGGGGGACACACCTCTTCCCCAGGAGGAAGTACAACCCCACCTAGCCCCCCTCAAGGGTCATGGACACATAACACCCACACCATGGCTAGAACTAACCCTCCTCAAGGGTCAGGTACAAAAACCATTCCCACCATGACAGGAATCAACCCTCCACCACCACCCCAGATGTCATACTTGGCTTCCCTCAACATACCATATATGACTAAACTCATCAATGATCATATATTCCATGATCCCACATGGCCTACAATGCCTACCAAACTCCCTTAAGACATCCCCAAGTTTGAAGGAAAAACGGGAGATGACCTAGCCAACCATATAATGACCTTCCACTTATGGTGCTCTTCAAACAGCATCATGGATGACTCCATCCACTTGAGATTATTTCAATGCACACTCACTGGCCCATTAGCCAAGTGGTATGTAGAATAAAAATATGGGTCCCATGTGACCTTTGAATCTTTGGCCAAAGAATTGTTTACCTTCTTTCAACTACCAATCTGTCATGACAATGGTCTTGAACTACTCTCATAGTTTAAACAAACCTTCGCTACACACATAGCTGACCACATTCACGAATGGTGTCATCGAACTAGTCTATGCAAAGTAGAAGCCACCAAGCAACAATGCCTCCATTTGTTTCTCAAATCACTTGTTTCACTCCTTGCCAAGGATTTGGCTGCCACCTTCCCCCAATTTGAAGAAGAAGCCATTGGCAAGGCCCAATAGTTCGAACTCATTTATTCACAGTCAGGATACATATATACAGTACTACCTGATGCCTTGAGACCCGTGCCATTCAGCTAGGACAAACCTAGGATGTCTCACTCAATGAATGGATTGATTGGTACCACTACACACCACAATTCACACTTCCAGCAACCACCTATGTATGGAACACCTCAATATTCATCGGCATATGGAGGACCTCCTTATTATCCTCCTCCCCCTTATCAACATCCATACCCTGTTTCCTTTCCTCCACTATCAGTGGACCATCGTCGACACCCATAGTACGCCCCGTGACCCAACCAATTTCTGGTACCCCCTCTACCTCAGCTTATACCCTAAGCACTAGTGAAAGTGCAACACCTTCCTATATAACCTATGGACCATTTCCACCAAATAATCCGTACTTTCCATTTCCTGGCCCTCCACATCCCATGGCTCCACCACAAGGACACCCACACACTGGGGTAAATTTGTTTATCCCTCTTTTGTTCAGCAATATCAAAATTTTGAACAGTTGAATATGGAAAATATTATCCATCAGTTGAACAATGCAAAAAAGAAAGGAAAAAACTAAAACAATAATAATCCAGGACCAGGAGGGAACCAGAAACACCCCCAACAGAACCAACCTGTCGGGGGCAACCAGAATCAGGGGAACCAAAACCCCCAAGGGGGAAATAACAACAAAATCCAAGGGAAGAACAACAACAATCTTCAGACAAACTTCCCTTGTGCCCTTTGTGGTGAGTATGGCCATTATGCTCACCATTTCCCTCAAATTATTGACTTTAAATGGATGAAATAATTCAGAAATGGACCACGTCCCCCAACACCACCTTCCCCCCAACAGGCCCCACAAAAATATGTACAACAACCACCCCCTGCCATACTGCAAAACCCCATTCCACACCAAGGGGTGATGAACACCCAACAGGGTATGCATTTGGTCCCACCATAGATGGGAAAGTATCCAAACCTAGGCACTCCTATAGATCGCACTATCCTCCTCACTAGTGAGGAAGAAATCCTTCTACAAACATGCATTCGTCAATACAACGCACCGTCTGACTCCACTCCCACTACCTTGGAAAAAACCTCAGTCACAACTAGACCACTTTTGATGATTCCTTGCCCTAATACTGAACCACCCCTTCCTATTCCTCTCATCCCATTATGATGGAAAGTCAACAACCCACAGGCTAGGGCGGCACACAATTACAGTCTAGTCAATGACTTGGCCCAATCCCCTACTGCCATCTCAGATTTAGAATTCCTTCAAACCTATCCTACTCAATTGAAGTCATTACTTTCCACCCTAGGGGAAGTTGACCTACTGATACTCACCTCATCACCTTTGATCTTGATAGTGGGGAACCTCGTCTCCCTGCTTTGGTTGCTTTCCAAATACCAGTTAAAATCTAAAACATCACAGTTCACTGTTGCATCATTGTTGAAGGTGCATCCACATGCATCATGTCCAAAACTGTATCGCAAAAACTTGTCTCCCCCGATCTCATACCATCCACCATTACTCTGAGAGCTTATGACGGACGACCATCCTCTCCAAAAGGGCTCTTTCAAAATGTCCCCATTGAACTCGGGGGAAAGACTATCCTCATTGACATTGAACTTATCAACACTCCACTCGATTTGAACATCTTGTTTGGGTGTAGCTACATGTATGCGATGAAGGTTGTGGCCTCTTCTATTTTTCATACCATGATGTTCCCCCACAATGGGAAGATCATCACCATCAACCAAGTATCACATTATGAGCCCAACCCTTCCTCCAACATCGATAACATCCTACCTTTTTTCAACACTAATCTCGATGCCTACCCACTCATCAAGATGGGTCCCGGAATTTTCAAAGACCCATCCTTGCTAGGGACTTACCATGGAGCACGTCCACTCATACATCCCTCAACACAAGTATGTGTCATATCATCCAATGGAATAGAAACTGGAGATACCCTTCCTCCCACAAAGGCTTCATTACTATCTGATGTCCCACTAGTCGCAAAGCTCCTTCCTTCAAAATTCCTTGAGAACCCTCCAGCTCCCCCTATTCCTATTACACCCTCCCCCAGGGCCAAATCCCTATTTGGGAGACAGTCCCCCAAGCCATTATTCAAATCCCCTTCTTTTACCCCCCACCGGGCGTACAAGATTTCCAGGTAGCCACAACACTTACCCTTCCCAATATGGTGCTGGAAATTCCAGTATGGTATCTACATCCACCTGAGATAGTCCCTCAACCATCCCTCCCTCCCCATACAGAAGGAATCCCGATGAAAATTCCCATAATTACCCCCACCACACCACCCACACCACCCACAACCCCACTCTCTAGCACCACTGCTACAACTAGGGGTAGACGGAAGAAGAAATATCCCGTCGCCCCACTTCCACCATGAGTTCAACCTCCTTGTGCACTATGCAAGAAAGAAGGACACCCAACCAATAAATGTTTGTCTCTCCCTGAGCTGCGCAATTTAATTCAACTCCCTTGAGTGATGACACCACCCGTTGTTTCATCCAGTTCACCTAATACTACCATTACATCCCCCACAGGAGGCAAAGGGCTGCGAACCAAATTTTCATGTGCCATATGTTGAGAGTATGTCCATTACACCCACCATTGCCCTGCGCTACCTCACTTTCGGCAGACATTAGCAGCCGTACACCAGAGATTTCAGCAAGAACCCCTCCCATCTGCATCATCTCACACACATGTCACTGACATCCACTCTGTCACGACCACAATCAATGAACGTATGTGATGTCCTTTATCTCTATGAAAATCACTTGATCATTTCACATATCAATGTCCTACGATCATTGAATATAGGCGTCGTCGATTGGCCCTTATTTCCAATCCTACCATCACCCCACCTCCAATGATGCCAGTAGTCCCCCTTAATCCCTCTCCAGATATGGTTCATATATTCTCTCCTGAACCTGAGGCACTCCCGACTGCCCCATGGTTCCTAGATAGTTTATATGAGGATTTGCCCCCAAATCCCCCCAATTCTCTAGTTCATTTCCCCACGGACATTTTACACCTGACTACCATTTTCAACCCACAATATCTTGGTATTTTGTTTATGTTGAGTGAACCATGACAACCCCCTTGAGTCATTCCCCCTACCTCTTCACCAGAAGATAACCACACGGTGACAGTCACCAATGTTATTCCCCTGGATTCACTATATTCTCGACAGTTCCACTGCGAGGAAGACATCCTCAAGGAATTAACTTCCCTCGATTGCCCATGGGATCCACTCCATCACATAGCACTCTTTCTTTCACAAGAAGCCTTTGCGCCTCCCAAACAAGGCCCCATATACACAATCGAAAAAAAATATTTTCTCCCCTCAAGGCATATAGATTGGTTCAATAACCCTATCCCTGCCCCCGACACTTTTGAAGAAGGCAATATGGCCAACATTTCCCCCACTGTCAAAATTGATATTTCCATCAAACCTAGAATAATAGAGGAAATCACCATCAGCACCGCATGCTCTCTTGAAGAACTCATTGCTTACAAATCTCTCTTCCAGGAATACCGGGAATTTTTTTCCTGGTCATACACAGAGATGTCTAGCCTTGTTCCTTTTATTTTCGAACATCGTATAGACACATGGCCTGATATTACACCTATACAACAAAAGAAACATCCATTACACCCATCCAAAGAGGCAGCCATCAAAGCCAATATTGAAATATTACACACTACAGGGTTCATATACCCCATCACATATACGTCATGGGTCTCCAACCCCATCCCCATTAACAACAAACAGGGCACTATCTGCGTCTATACGGACTTTCGTGATCTCAATCATGATTGTCCCAAACACAATTTTCCAATGCCCTTCATCGACCAAATTATTGATGATTGTGTCAACCACAAGACTTTATCCTTCATGGATGGTTTCTTTGGCTGCAACCAAATTCAGATTCACCCATTCGATCAATACAAAACCACATTCACTGCCCCTTGGGGTACTTTTGCATATCATGTCATGCCTTTTGGCCTCAAGAATGCTGGTGCCACTTTTCAACACACCATGGCATACATTTTTCATGATTTGGCTCAAATAATTCTCACCTACTAGGACGATCCCACAAGTTGATCCAAGAAACGCACTCAACACCTCGATGACTTACGCATTGTCTTTCAAAGGTGTCGTCAGTACAATATCTACTTGAATCCCCTCAAGTGCGTATTCTGCATCACCATTGGATGCCTCCTTGGGTTCATTGTCTACCAACATGGCATCACAGTGGACCCCCTCAAGGTCCATGCCATCATAGAAATTCCCCCCCCCCCCCTCAGAATTTATGCTAGTTGCAAATCTTACAGGGCAAAGCTTGTTGGATTACTGAGAGGGGGGGTGAATCAGTAATAGAGAAATTTAACCCCTTTTAACCATATAATCCAAGTGCTATATCAATGAAGCATTATTATCCAATAAATGCAGAGTAAATAAGCAATGAACAAATGAACAATCATACACATACACAGTACACCAGTGTTTTACGTGGAAACCCAAATCAGGAAAAAACCATGGAATGCTTTTTCTTATATGTATTGAAGAATTACATTCATTGGAAGCACCAACTTCCTTTGTTTTCCAGCTGCAACTAGAAGGAGGATCCAACCCCCTAGTTTCTCAGTCTACAACCTAAGGGAAGCTCCAACTCCCCAAATCTTTGGCTACAACCAGAAGGAGGCTACAACCCCCAATGTTCT